>CAJVPP010001548.1:0-19344 GCA_910592005.1 Funneliformis mosseae | reverse complement strand
GCCTCTTTTTTTATCGCGCGTTGCTATTTCATCAGCCGATGCACTGTACCATTTACGTTGCTTTCGGTTTATTTACATCATTTTTTATTTATATCTTTGATCTTCTCTTGCGCATCAGCCGCATACGCCACTTTTCGCCTCAGCGCCTCAACCATGCATCGTGTCACCTTTACTATGACCACATTGTATGCATCAGCCTCACAAGCCTCATTTGTGATTCGTTGATGCAGGAGTGTTTTTGTTTCTGCCACAGAATTTTTTTCAATGCGAAACGTTCTTGAATGATAATTTAAGGTTTGGGGTGTTTATTTTAAAGTTATGATTTTATGGGGGAAGGCAGATCAAAAGGTGAAGTGATGAAATGGAAAAGTTTGATTGTGATAACTGCATAAATGACGTCCAAATTGAAAGTGGTTAATAAGTGATTATTAATTTATGAAATTCGTATACAGTATTATTATTGAAACTCGTAATGTCTTCAATATTATAATAAAGTTATTAAATCAACATCCGGATTCTTGCTACGTAGGCGGAAATGAAATTTAATCGTGACGACGATTAAACCGAAAATGTTCAATAGGGAACGTAAATATGATCACGAGAAAAATAAAATTTGTTAATTCGTGAAATTTGATTGGATAATTTTGTAAATACGTAGGACTTCATTGTATTTAACGATGGATTGATGATCAGGTTTCAAATAAATTGTGCATTAGGTGATTTTCGGGGAGAAACTAGTTCTCAGGAGGCTTTTAAGGGTTAAAAATGATAAGATTGATGTCGTCAGATGCTTTTGCTGATACATCAGAAGTTTACGTCACTAGATAAAGAGGAATCAATAAATAAAATCCAAAAATAAATTTTTCTTTAAAAATAGATGAATTTTTTTTTTTTTTTTAGGAAAAAAATCAATACTGGTTTATTTACTAGTTTCTTACCTAATTTTATTTCTTATTTTCTCAAATTTGTAAAGAATTCCCAAAGAGATTTCGATAAATTCCTGGTCCCGTTCTATAAAGAATAAAGGAAAGGTTTTATCGAAGCCACCCTAAAAGTTCACATGACTATCAAAACTCTTACATTATTTTTATTATTTGTCATAACCATTTTCTTAATTTCCATTGAAATCCAAGTATTATACTAAACCTTATATATCATTTAACAATATTGTGGATAAGAACTTTATAATATTGGGCCAAAATGGTTGAATGCTACCAAATTACAAAGATTAGTAATGAAAAATCTTTTTGCTGAATAATCACATGTCAAACAGGATTGTGGCACAGTATTATGAATTAATAAATAAATATGATTAAAATATATCGTTAATAAGGAAATAAAAAGATATTACATGAACATCTTATTGATTGTGAAATGTTTGATTTGCTCAGCATTAGCCCTAATGGCTTAATAATAATATCTGGTTATTAAGATAAAGGGGGTATGATATTTTGCCCTCTATTTAATTAAAAAAAAAAGTTCCAATTAATATTCATTATAAAGAATAAATTGTCAAAACAATTAAATAATAATGATTAATAATATATTATTGTTTTTAACATAAATAAATTATTAATTATAGATGCTGTATATACAGTATATTTAACAAGAGTAAATATTATTATTGAACGATTGCATTAAAAATTGATTGGTATACACGAGACCAAAGGTCAAAAAGATAGCTACTTTTGAAATTACGTCATTCCGACATTTTTTTAACCGAAATTTGAGAGCTTAGTATAATGTAAATTAATTTTCACAATATAAATAGGATATGACATATATTTTTGTATATTTATGTTTAACATCCTATAATAGTTAGTATAATTACCTACTTTATCATCTTGATAATATAAGAACACTGTATTGTAATTGGTTTTTTATGAACTGAAATAGGAAAAAATATTTTTAAATAGTTGAAGTTAGGGTTGATATTTATAGAACATATATTCTTTATAAGATATTAAAAACTTGTTTTTGAAGCTGCTAGATTAAAATGCCAAGATCCTAATTTTTGTTAAAAATCATAAAGCTTACCCACAAATAGTCAGTTTATCCATGTACTAACCATGAAATGTTCACCTTGTGTGAACCAAGTAATATGGCGTTATTTATTCGATCACCCTCGATATATGATGCTATGAAATATCACTACAAGGTCGCTATAACGATAAGATAATGTAGTGGTTATAAAATTTTTTTGTCAGATCCATTTGAAATTACAATTAATTACATAATATTAAGAAATTAAATATTTTTAGTGAGAGATTAAAGTTTTAAGGACAATAATAACGAGAGGCTTCTTCTATTAATAGATTGAAATGATTTATTACCTTTTTTTGGTTTACTGCGTCACGATGGAAATCACATTTCGCGTTTCTCGCGACTCGAATGTCGATCACCGCAGTTCCACGTTCCCAAGAGTCCTGCGCATGTATTTGAACGATATTTCCATAATAAACCATTTATTTGTACCCCTTAAATATTGTATTTGTATCATATGTGGGTTTTCAATTTTTTGCCCCAACAAATTGTTTCTTTGTTTATAAAAAATGTGGTGACCAACATTTATAATGTAATATATCATAAAACTTGTTATAGCTAGTTTCATGTTTCATTCAAATCTTTCATTTGCTTGATTATTTTCAATAATTAAAACAAATTAATTGTTCATCAAACACAATCTTTTGGTGACCCTATCCTTTTATGCATGGAAAATGTGAATGGCTGAAAATTCTCTCATGGATAAATAAACAAACAAAATGTCTCGGCAAATTTAATTTCTTTATTAATATATTTAATTAATTATAATTAAACACAACTCATAGTCTTGTCCATTTAAAGAAAAACGAATTGTTGATAAAACTCCTTGGCCGAAAAAAAAAAAAATCATTATTGATGTTTCAAATAAAAACAAAGAAATTTTTTTTTTTGTGGTCAAACACTATTTAGTGACTTGAACACATGAATTATAATAAATAATAAGGAGATATCACATATCAAGTTGATCAAGTCTGAAATTTATATTACTGTAACAAGTTTTACAATGAGTATTGATATATTACATGTGAAATTTTTTTGTCTCCTGTTCTGAAACGCGAAACAAAGTTTGCCCTTATCGTAATTTGTCATTACTTGTACGATGGATGGACTTCATCTTTTGACCTTTTTTCTTTATTACAATTTTTTTTTTCTCAGGTTTTATTGCTAGTACGATTGATTCGCACACATTTATTGAACATTTATCAACAGAACTAATAATAGATCATGCAAATGATTATATTATATGTTGTAACACGATTATTTGTTGGGTTTACTATTTTATTCATTTTTTTTTTAAAAAAAAAAATATCATGTATATATATATCTCTTACAATTACGATTTACTACGGCAATTTTCTAATGGTGATAAGGATCTATAATTAATTGATCACCAAGGTGCTAATTTTAGGAGGATTTATTTTTAGATTCTTAGATAAATACTACAGGCTATCGCCCACAATAACCTAGACATAAAAGGTTATAACTGACCTTTAATGGTAATAAAAAAAAAAACTTTAAAAATCAATAAATTTTAAGCATAATCTGATTTCCTAAAGTTAATATATTAATTTTTTTTTTGTTTATCAATTGTTCCAATTAAAGTTGGCGCCAAATAGCTTATCAAAAAAGAATTGATTAATTTTTTTATACAAAAAAAAAAAAAAATTTACTTAATTGATGCCATAAAAGATCGATCATGCTAAAATTGAATAAGGTCTTTATTCAGCATTTTTAATTTCTAATTTTAAATCAAGCCAACCAAATCCGGGTAAAAAAAGAAACAGTCAATTACTAATTTTAAACCCCCAAAAAAAAAATTTTTAAAAATAAATCTTTTTTAACATAGTCATACAAAATTTAAATTCAGATTTATTGATTTTATAGTTATTAAGACCATTTTTTTTTGACGCGTTATATGATGTGAAATTGAGTCACACCCAACTCCGAAATTTTTTTTTTTATTTAATTATTTTTTTTTTTTTTAAGCTTGTTGAAATTCGATTTAAAAATATTTTTATTTAGTTCAAATGAAATAATTATATAATGACGGCTTAACATATTTATTTTAATAACCGCAAATCTCTCTTTTTTTCACACGTCCCGAGGAATTAGGGGAATAAAAGATTTGGGGTGTGTCAACTCCTTTTTTTTTTTATCTACTTGATTCCATTTTAGACCCTTGGGATAAATAAAACTTGTGTGACTCCAAGTGATATTTAACATTTAAAACATTTAGATAATAACGATAATCCTTTTAACAAAGAAACCAATTTTCATAGAGATAAAGACTTTCCATATACGTAAACGCGTATATAACATTAAAACTTATATATGGTAAATAATACAAATATATATAAATATATATATTCGAACGGCTTTTTGTACACCCAATATAAAACTCTTCTATGCATAAAAAGGTGCGTGGACGCAATCTTGATTCTAGACCTTCCATACAAGGGCAATTTTTTAATGTCCGATGTTTTATTATTTGAAATTAGAAATGAAAGGATCGTTAATCGTGTATCACTAAAAAGGACAAGTATAAACGAGGTGTGGAAGTAACAATTTCATGTAAAAGTATTACGGTAACTACCGAATATTGAATATTAAGTTTCTTAAATTGCAACCGAGATGACCAATGATGACAGTTACCATTTAAGGGATAGAAAAAATACTGCGATCAAAAATAAATTGGTAATACTAATAATGATCTTTCCGGTGCGATAAATGTTTTAATAATATAAAATTATCATGAGTAATTAATTCATTTGAAAGAAAAAAAAATAAAAAATAAAAAGCGGAACGCGAAGTCGAGGAATGTCAACTGAATAAATTTAATTAACAAATCATTAACTCGTGTTAGGACTTTTTTGCAGTCGATTAATTTTGTCTATTTTAAGAGCTAGTATATCATCAGTATATCATTGATTCAACCAATGGATAACATCTGATTATCGATAATTTTTTTTTAATTTTTTTTTTTTTTTTTTTTTATAAGTATTCTTAAATTCATAAACTCAAAATATTTCGGCCTTCTCGTTTGAAATTACTAGTTAGAGTTTATTAATGAGGTAGTTCCACTTTTTTTTTTTTAATATTTAGTAAAGTTAGTTTTAAAAATTCGTGAATGTCTTCATTTTATTTTATTATCAAGAATAATTATTAAAAGATAAGATTTACAAAAAAAAATTTGTATACATGTAAAGCGGTGAAAAAAAAATTGCAATGTTGAAACAGGAAATGGTTTAAAATAAATTAATATTTACATTATGACAAAAATGTATGTTTTGGCTATGGTATATAATTAATACGTAATGCATTAATAATCTTATCTTGAATTACAGTAAAATGAAGCTGGTATCTTTTTAGTAATTTCGGTATAAGCCTTCAACCCATTAATTCCGTCGTTGCCATACCAAAACATCGTCCAGTGAGTTCCCGGAACTCGATAATTGCCATTAGATCTTTCAAAATACCTTTGGAATAAAAAAAAAAAATTTTTTAGATGATTTCAATGAAAAGACAATACAACATTTTCAAATATAATCACTTCACGAACCATTTATTTACACCATTGTTTTCACGTGATCTCCACATCAAATTCGGATATCTTATTTGTAATTGTTTCCATAAAATATCCGCAATGCCAACTCCTTGATTATTAGGTGTAACAGCAAATTTATCTAGGTAAGGTATATTACCTTTCTTGTTTCCTTCTACATCTTCCATGGTTATTATTGCGGCTCCTTGATAATCACCCGTTACTATTACTAACTCCAAGCATTTCTCCAGTCTAGCAACATAATTATCAATATCCAACTTTCTCTTGAACGATGCCTCAATAAGAGATTGTAAGGATGATATGTTGACGGTGGAAAGTGAATTATGATATAAAACCGGCATACCATGTCGTATCACTGTTGTGGTCGTTGATGGTGTTGTGGGTGCTGTAAGCGGCAAAGATGATGAAAATAATGGCTTGTCAGTGATTAAATTAGAGATGAGTCCTGTGGGAGAATATGCTGGAGCCATTATGGCTGATGTGGTAGTGGGTAATTTTTCCAAGCAAGTTTTTATCATTTCCAAGTTTTCAATACCCGTCGGATGCGTGAAATTCCATTGTGGATTACTCTTATAACTATTCTTAATATCTTCATATTCTTGTTGAATGTTTATAAAAACATGAGATCCCTTCCTTTCCTCGGAAGGAATACCACCTTCCGAATTGATGACAATGATTTTCATGGGTTCAAGGTGTGGGGTTTTCAAATTCAAACAAGTTGCATTTGAAAGATCAGATAAAGAACTTGAAAGTGCTATCATCCCAGCATTCGGAGAAATGGTTCTTTGTATAGACAATCCATCTAGTGCTATGGGAAGGATAAGAGGAATATGGCCTAATTTTAAGGATGTTTTTAACCACGACAATGAGACATTGATCTTCGCATCCACATCTGTTGATAAAGTACGTAGTTTGAGTCTTGGACGATGTACTTTTTTATCGCTTTCCTCAGACTCGTCGTGTGTGAGCGTGAAAACGCCATTTTGTATGGGAGTAGATCTTCCACCTGCGTCCTCTAACGCTTCACAAATATTAGAAGAGTCCTCCATCATCCATTGTCTTAATTCACTGAATCGAGAAGGTCCCTCCTTCAACATCTCTTTCCACTCGTCATTATCCAAAACAGCAATCGGCATCAATCCTAATTGTTGTAAATGAACCAATGTTTTGGCAATTGATTTAAGGTCTAGAGAAGTAAAAGGACCCTGGATTTTAATTAGAGCGATATGTTCTAGTTTAGTTGCAAACAAAGAATCGACAAATTCTGCTTTCTGCGAAGTTAAAGAAAGTTGTGGGTTATGTTTTTGAACATCAGATTCGGGAACGGTTGATGGAACATCAGATATTGACTTTTTTGTTTCTAAAGGAATAGGTGATGGAGTTGGTGTGGGTGCGGGTGGTTTTTTATTGGGTATTGTGAATCGTTTGATATATGATTGAGCTTCTTTTTGGCTTGGAACCGTGCTCAAGACCTCCATAATAAGGTCCTACATGAAGTGGGAAAAATAATATAAAGATTATATTAAATTTATAAAAAAAAAAAATTGCATCATAAAATTACATACCCTATCATGTTTTTTACGCATGAAAATTGGAAGTTCTACCTTTTGTTGCTGCTCCATTATAGAATTCTATTAGGTGCCAAATAATGGAGAAATGATAGAGGTATGATAAGTAAATAAGGTCGTAATGACATAAAGATATAATATTTAACTACCCGCGTCTTTTAAGAACTTACCCCCATTACTTTTCTAGATGCATGATATTGTTTATAACAACATGAACTTAAGGAGGACTTTAATATTATTTTATTACGGATTAAATTTGGTTTAAACCCTATCATTTTGCTATAACGAGCGGGGCTTAATCAAGTAAAAATATCGCAATGTTTCCTTTATATAAATTATATATTCAAAAAAAAAAACCAAAATCTTGGATGCGGATAGAATTAAAAGTTACGGAAGGAATTTTTGTTGTGAAAAATTTGGCGTGAAAAAGTTCATAAATTGGTTCATTGTCACGTGAAATTGAAATTGGTAATTCTTATGCAATAGGAAAAAAGATTATCGATTGATCCCATCTTATCTTTTCTTACACAAACTTTTGACATTTATCTAATCTGATTGATGTGCAGTAACACCTTATGTTTTTGGCTGAATCTTGTGAGTAATAATTCAAAGCCCAAACAATTGGGTAACTTTGATCTTACACGTGATTTTAAATAGTGATATTGTGCTCGATATATTAAACAGTGAATGCAACTAAGAATGAAATATATCCAATATGGAAACAACCCATCACAAATATATGCGAGAAGCTTTAAATCTTGTAATTATATGACAAAAATGTTAATTTAATTTAATTTATGTTATGTCAAATATTTATATTAATTTAGGCACAAGAAGCATATGATAATCATGAAGTTCCTGTTGGATGTGTATTTGTACTTGATGATAAAATAATCGGAAGCGGCCGTAATAGAACTAATGAGACACTCAATGTACTCTATCTTATAAATTTTTTTTTATATCTATAAATAAAAGAAATAACAGTGATTTCCTTTCTTTATATTAGGGAACGAGACATGCTGAATTTGAAGCAATAGATTTAATTCTTTCTTCCGGTGAATACACAAGTGAAGTATTTAAACGATGTGTGCTATATGTTACAGTTGAACCTTGTGTTATGTGCACCTACGCTTTAAGGCAATTAGGTATGAATTTCGAAATATTTTATGTCTAACAATTAATTTTTTATTTTATTGTAATTTAAATAAATAAATATATATATATATATATTACAAGGGATCAAACGTGTTGTTTATGGATGTGCAAACGAGAGATTTGGAGGAGCTGGATCTGTTTTTGATATTCATCAAGAGTACGTTCTCTCATTAAGAAAATTTCTTCCAACGTATTTATTTTAATTATGATCTTTTTAGTCCAAAATTAAAATTACATCCGGCGTATACATGTGAAGGAGGGTATTATAGAGAGGAAGCTATTTTATTATTAAGAAAATTTTATGTTCGAGAAAATGAAAATGGTAAACCTTTTTAAAATTTATCATTTGATTTCTTCATTAAATTAATCATCATTTCCTAAATTTTTAGCTCCTATACCTAAAAGAAAACACCAGCGAATTTTGAAAACAGAAATTGCACCAATGAAAAATAATTAATATCATCCTCTTGTTGCAACAAAAGCTTCTTCTTTTTTTGTTTGTGTACTTTGAACTTTTTCTAAATAAAGGAACAAAGCAAGTAATTTCCGATTTAAATTTCATTATATGCAGAAAGTAAATCCTGATTGATTTTATTTATTTATTTATATTACAGTCTTCAGAATTTCAACTTTCAAATTATATTCGATTCATACTTTATATGAATTTCTCTATATAATCATATATTGTATATTTTTTCAAAAAGTTCAATTCATATATAATCTGTATAAAAAAAAAACTTTCAATAAAATCACATCTTTTTATAATATGGTTTTAATTTGTAAATTATTAGAATCATTAATATTTATTTTATATACTAAAAATATATATATATTAAAAAAAAAAAAAAAAAAAAACTATTTTTATAATAGTTTTTAAAATAATGGATTAAATTTTATTTTTTGATTAAGAAAATTTAGATTTTTTATTAAAAAAAAAAAATAAATTGATAAGAAAAAGTATTTTAAATTAAATTTTATATTTATTTTTTTTTAAATTTAAATATAATATTTTATAATTTAATTTTTAAATTATTATAATATAATTAATATATTTTATGCTTTATTAATTTATTAATTTTTTATTTATAAATTTTGTATTTTTAAATATATAAAAAACTTATAATTTAATTTTTTTTATTTTTAAATATACAATTAATCAAATAAAATATAAATAAATTAAATAAAAAATTTATATTATAAAATTAAAAAACTCATTTTTTTTCTTTTATATTTTAAAAAAATAAAATAAATAACATTAATTTTGATTAATTACTTTTTATTTAGTATTATTTTCTTATAAAAAAAAATTGTTAAAATATGTAATAAAAACTTAAAGTTTAATTTTATTAAAATTTAAGAAATTTAAATTTAAAATTATATTTTACTATTATTTTAATTTATTTAATATAAACTTATTTAAATTCTTAAAATATTTAAACTTTTAAACTTTAAAACTTACTTGTTTAAATTAAAAATTAACATCAATTTTGATATTTAAAATTGATTTGAAAATTGATCAAAATTTGATTAAAGATTTAATTATTAATTTTTGATTAATTGAATTAATTGTTAAATATAAAATTTTATAATATAATTAAATCTAAAAACTGATCTAAAAACTATATAATTTAATAATAATAATTAATTGTAAAAATTATTTGAATAATTTGAATATTCAAATAAGTATTATCATTATTCAAATATTTGTGAATTATACATGAATATATTAAAATTATTATTTATCCAAATTATTCAAATAATATCTAAAATTAAATAATTAATGATCTATTGATTATTAATCATCAATATAAAATAAAATTTTTATATATAAAAATTACTGTATTATTTATATTAACTATAAGTATATAAAATAAAAAAGTTAAATATGATATATGGGGTCTTTGCAATAGAAAGAGAGGAAACACTAAAAAAATTAAAATTTTAGTTTATAAGCCAAAAATGTTCTAAATACTATAATTTGTTCAGATTTATTATTAACTCATTTTTTATTTTTTTTTGAGTTTCCTCCCTTTCTATTGCAAAGGCCTCATATGTCAAACTAATGCTTTAACTAATAGTATGAATATTTAAAGATCAAAAGCTTTTTATCCTAAAGACTATTACTTTAATGATAATATTGATAATATTAATATTAACTATATTGATTCTTCTAAAAACTCTATAACAAAATTAAAAATAACAAATAAAAAAAAGAAAAGTACTAAAATTTAACTAATTTTTTATGAAAGTATTTAAGAAAAAAGTAAACTCAAGTTTAATAACTTGTTATATAATTAAAAAAAATAGTCCTTCTTCACTTAAAGTTAAAAAATTAAACAAAAAAAAATGCAAATTTCTAAAAATATTTTTTAAAATAATAATATACTATATCTATATTTTATTTTTCTATATCAATAAAGTACTTTGATAATCAATTATTATTTTTATATATTTATTTATATTTTTTTTTATGTAGTAGACATATATCAGATAATAAACTTTTTCTTAACAAAATTTAACTAAAATCCTCTATTAAAATCATGATTTTTTCATGAGTGAATTGTATTATCAATAATATTTTATACTTCTTATTTAAAAGTATTAGACCATCTCTATAATTTATAATCTGCAATAATTACATAAGATTTATATAATCTAAAAATATTTATTAAAATTCAATTATATAAAAGATTATCACTATCTCTTTTTTCTTCTTTTCATATAATTTTTTTCTTTAAATATTCTTTAATGTATTTAAAAAAAGAGCTTATAATAATTAAATATAGAATAATTATCAATTTACGTAAAACAAATAAACTTAAAAAAGCTATATCTTAAAAAATAGATCACTTAAAGATAGCTATACATTATATAATTACAAAATTCAATAAAACAGATTTTCTATCAATATTTATAAAAATAAATAATCTAAAAAAAAACTATTAGAATATAACAAATAATATTTAAAATTATTATTAATAAAGAAAGATGAGAACTAGCATAAAAATATAAGAAACTTTTATAAATTTAACTAAAAATAAAATAAGTAAAAATACCATATAATATGTATTTTATAAAATAGGATATTATAGTCAAATTGCTCTTTAAAAATCTTATATATAATAAGTTAAATATATATTTTTAATTAAAGTAGAATTAATGACTGAAAAAGTTATTTAAAGTGATAAATCTAAGTTTATATTATTTCAAAATAATAAAAAGTTTATGTTTAGCATCTGTTAATGAAGAAGTATAATATTAATTACTTAGTTCTTATAATAAAATATGATAAAGATAGTATAATGATATAGGAATATTTTTTATAACATAAAATAGGTCTTTTAGTAAGAATTACTAGATAAATTAATAGTAAAAAATATATAGAAGAAATTTTTAGATATTATTTAATACCATTTTTAGAAAAATTTAAAGAAAAATATGAGAATATTTCTTTTAATAAAATAATAAAAATATTTATATAAGTAGAAAAATATGAATTTTCATTAAAAATAATAAGATAATTTTTTTATTATAACTAGAATAAAGTTCTGATCTCAATTCTATTGAGTATATTTAAGATGAACTTGAATATAATATCTGATCAAAAAAAGAAAATCCTAAAAATATTGTTAAATTAAAAGTATTTTTACAGAAATCATAGTATAAATTTATAATAATATTTATCAAAAGCTAGTTAATAATATAAAAGATCAGATAAAAATAGTTCTTAAGTTATATGATTTTTTAATTAGATATTAACAAATAGTTTAAACAAATTTTATATAGGTAAAACTTAAAAAAAATATAAAAAAAATTGATTTTTAATTGATTTTTTAAGTTTTTAATAAAAATTTTCTAGTTTGTGAATTAGATTATATTTTTAAAAAGTTTTTTTTAAAATACTATATAAATTAAATTTTATGTGTATATAATTTTTTTTTAAAAAATAGTTTTAAATTTTGATTAAATTTAATACTAAATAATATTTAAAATATACAATATATTATACTAAATCATTTTTAATTAAAATATATACATAAAATATTAAAAACTATTCATTATTAAGTAAAAATATTATATTTATTTAAGTTTAATAAAAACTATAAAATAAAAAAAAATTGATTTTTTATAAAATTTTTATGTGATTTAATACTTTTGAATAAAGAGTATAATATATTAATAAATAAATCATCATATATAATAATAGTAAGAGTAGGGCAAAAATGGAGGTTCTAGGGTCAAAATCTGAAAATATATTCAGAAAGGTTTCTAATCTTATTTCAAAGCCTTATAACTATATGAATCCACTATAGAATTTTAAACTCTAATCAAAATTTAAGCTTTTTCTGTTATCTAAATATTTGATATCAAATTTAACATTAAAACACTTCGCAAGATATCAAGAATAAAATAATTTCTTATAATCTTTTTAGCCTAATTTTAATCCCAAATAATATATCAAAAAAAATATACCATTCTGTTTGAGTTTGAGATGAGATGAGATTGGCAAAAACCAAAAGTTCAAAGCTAAGCTCATGGAATCTCTGCAAACCTTATATGTATACTATTATTTATGTTATTCTATAATCAATTCTAAAACTGATTTATTAATGAAATCAAAGGTCACTAAGTCTAACCTTTTGGTATCCATATGCTAAATCTAACCTCAAAGAGGTTAAGATTAGCAGTTAACAAATTCATAGTTTTAAAAGCTATAAAATATATTCTAGTATATCATTATTTTTCAATATATAGGAAATCTTTCTAAAGCTATTTGCATTACGCAAACTCAAGGTCAAAAAATCTAACCTCAGGCGTAAAAAATTAGGTTATAAGGTAGACTTACGAATCAAAGGTTAGATTTAGCTGATATTAAATTCATTGTTTAAGAAGTTATAGAACATATTCTAATATACCATTATTTTTTTGATATGCAGAAAACCATTCTAAAGTCATTTTCTTTATGCAAACATAAGGTCAAAAAAATTTAACCTCAGATGGTTAGATTTTACCACTAAGTCATACGAAAAAACTTCTAAGTTTATATCAAACCTTAGGATAAACATTATATTTACAAAGACTGTGAAATAAAGCGGAGCATATAAACAAGATATGTTCATGATTTTTTTTCTCACTAGATTCAAAAAAAGAAGCTAGACTTTCTTAACAATAGCTTCAAAGGAGGGTCTAACCTCTAAGTCTAATCTTTTCACTATATTGATCAAACATCTGGGCCTTATCCTGAAGCATGTTTACATGCTGGATCTGATAATTGCTTTTATTATAATAGCTATATAGGCCATTATCAACCCCTATAGGTTTATCTATCTTTGTAGGACTATTACAAGCAGAGCATGGTTAGCGCTTCTTAGCTCTATTTTCTTATAAATTTGAAGATATAAAAAGTAATTAAACATTTAGGGTCATATGATTAGATATTTTAAATTGAGAAAAAGTTTACAAATATATTAGAGGTTAGACTTATATTAGTATTATGATAAGAAGTGATAAAAAAATTGTGAATGTATTTGTTGTAAAAAGGCTTTATCTACATCATAAAAACTTTGCCAGCATTATTAAAGTAATAAAAACTAATGTAGTTTTTCACTAGAAAATATTAACCAAAGAAGAGTACGCACTCCTAAAATATTCAAATTTATTCATCAAAATCTTCAACTCTTAATACGTCTAGATCACGATCACTAAGCTTAACTCTAGTAGTTTATACCCGAAAAAGGGATCATCAAATGGAAAAACCCAAAGTTATAATCCCAACTCCTGAATCTGAACTAACTCCCATCAAAGATCAAGTAGATGAATATATTGATAGGCATGCAAGAACGTCTGAGAAACATTTGAGAACATAGAATGTAAGATTACACTAAAGATAGATCGTGATAACAAGTGAAGAATGCAATTTACTACTAAATTTAAAATATTGTCAACTTTTATATCATGATCTATTACAGGCAGATGATAAAGCTTTTGAATTACAGCTTATAATACAAAACGAAAACCAAGAGGATGATCCTGAAGCAGGTTCTGATCTAGCTACCCAATCATATAGAAAAGAAGAGCAATAAAAGCCCTTATCATCTAGTATAAATACAAAGCAGTTTAAAACTATATTTTCAAAACATGGTAGACAATTTATTACTAACGAAGAGGCTGAAAAGTGGAATAAAGAAATACCATGATTCTGAAAAAGCTAGACTTTTAACATTATCTGAGATTGAGCAGGAAGAAGAAAAGATAGAAAACCTACCTTTGTCTAAAAGGCAAGAATATGAAATACAAAAGGAATACGCTTTTAGGGATCATTTCTGATCAATTTATTATGAAAAAGGAGAAACATATAATATAGGGTTAATGAAGTAAAAAGAAGTAATAGTCAAGCCACCTCATAATGAGATAAAATTTCTAGAAAGAATTCGTAATTCAGCTAGATTTCACTCTTCTTTAAGACACTAAACTACGTGAAAAGTCATTATTTCATCTATCAAAAATTCAGCATATACTTTTAATACACGTCAAGATAATGAAAAAAAATATACAAATGCCTCATACATGTCTCAACTAATTATATCAGCTCATAAATAAATTACAGACATTCTTAAAGAGAAGCTTTGAGGAAAGAATCAAATAAAATCAGCAATGGTTATATATGCTACATATATGAAATACAAATATCTTAGAAGTGGTGATATAATGAACAAAAAAAACTATGAAATTACCTATCACCATCTATATAATAGAGGGAATCAGCATGTACTTCTTTCAGAAAATGATATAGATGAACATATAACCATCTCTGTCAGAGAAATCGATGAAAAGATCAAAAAATACTTGAAGGAAGAGTCTGGTAAAATCCTTCTCTGGCTAAAAATAGTATTAATAGAATCTTATACATACTATCGATTCACTGGAGGCTCATACATCACACTCCTAAAAAGCTTGCTAATATAAAGTATACTATTAATCTGGATAATCAAGGTCTCATCAATCCAGAAATAAATGCATTATCTAAAAAATGTCTCTAAGGTACATTAGGATGGTATTTCGCTGATCAGAATAGAATTACAGACTATCTTGGTAGATATATATTTAGAGCAAAAAGTTTTTGAAAATATTTAGATGTCGTAAAGCTAGATAGAATCCCTATACCTACTCTAATCTGTTCGCGTATATTTAATAAAATTGAGGAGATAAATCCTGATATCTCTATCAGTGTCTGAGAATAGAATGAAGAATCAGCCATCCTAAAACCTGTGATAGCTAGTAAAACTTTAAAAGACAACATAAAATTCAATTATTAGCTCTTACAGATATTACTAAATCAGAAGAAAATAAGTATAGGCAAAAGAACCATTTTCTTTGGATCAAGAATTCTAGTAGATTAATATATAGAGATAGTGTGCATAAAGAAAAGAAGTATTTATATAACAGATACTTTTAAAGCTGGTCCTCTAAAAAAGCTCTAGAACATCATCTAGAATAGTATTTAGAATTACATGAAAATGCTCCTTAGAGAATTGTAATACTAGTAAAAGGAGTCAATGACTTCAAACAGTTTAAGAATTACAGCTGAATGATAAATTCTCTATGTATTATTATAGCAGACTTTGAGGCAGACAATAAGAAATGGGATTACTCAGAAGGGATAATGAAGCCATTTCAAGCTTATAGTGAAGCATGTGTAAGCTAACAGAGCAAAAGGCTAATGGTTTCTGCTACTTAGTCCACTGGATCGATACTGAAGATGTATAGGATCTATTCTTATATTATAAAGAAAATGCTACATAGGAATTCGTCTGAAGGATTAATCAAAAGCTAGTCTATATCAATGAAGTCTTAGCTATTAAAGCAGATCAAATTGAGACTGATATCTGTTAGATCTGTAAAGGTAAGTTTGCTATTAATATAGAGAAAATAGGATGTCTAGAAAGTAAAATAGTTAGTCTTAAAAAAAAGCTAGAAAAATTTGATAAAAAGTCAATTGAATATAATAGTATACAAATAACCATTAAAAAAATGATCAAGACGATTGCTAGTGAAAAAGCCAAGGCTGATAAAGTATGGAACCACTGTCATATTACAGATAAGTTTCGTAAATCAGCTCATAGGGATTGCAATCTCAAACTTCAGATTGAGCCATAGAAAATCCCAACCCCAGTAGTTTTTTATAACTTCTGAGAGTATGACTCTCATCTAGTCTGTAAATCTATTAGATGCTCAGTTAATGCATATCAGATCAAAATTATAGCTGAAATATTTAAACGGTATAAGTCTATAAAGGTAGGCCAGCTCAAATATATAGATAGTCAGCAGTTTATGAATAATAGCTTGGCCAATCTTACAAAAAACTTGGGCAACAACCATTCAATCACTAGCTAGCACTTTAAAGACTTTACTTTAAGTCAAAATTTTCTAGCAACTCGTAAAGGGATATACCCCTATAACTATATAGATTCTCTAGATAGATTCTTGGAAACAGAGCTTTCACCAATTCACGAATTTACTACAACCCTAAAAAGGAAGATCTCACAGAAGGACTATCAACATGTCCAAAAAGTATGGAATACATTCAACTGTAAGAATTTAGGTGAGTACCATAATCTTTATCTTAAAATTGACGTACTCTCACTTGCCGATATCTGGACTCAATTCTGAAAGACATGCATAAAATATTATGAACTTGATCCTAGCCACTATGTTTCAGCCCTATCTTTATTCTGGAATGTAATGCTTAAGAAGACTAGGGTTAAGATTGAGCTATTTACAGATATGTCAATGCATGACTTCATCAAAAAGGCTAAGAGAGGTGGCATATCTAAGGCTTGTAAGCGATATTTCAAGGCCAATAATCCTAAGATAGATAAGGTATTTAACTCATCTAAATACACATCATAGATCTCATATGTCGATGTAAACAATCTTTATGGCTGGACTATAAGTCAATTCTTACCTATTGAAAATTATCAATGGGAGGCTAGCCAGAAGTATTTACTTAAGAATCCAACTATGCAAAAGAAATATCTTGAAAAGATTCTTAAGACTAAGTCAAATGATCCACATGGATATTTCTTAAATATTAAAGCTCATTTTCTTCTTAAGACCTATGATTATTTGAGAGATTTGCTTCCAGCAGTAGAGAATGTCGCTGTAGAAAAAAATTAGCTAAGTTTATATAATACAAAGCTTGTGAATAACTTGGATGGTAGGCGTTTC
Source organism: Funneliformis mosseae (assembly GCA_910592005.1). NCBI lineage: Eukaryota > Fungi > Glomeromycota > Glomeromycetes > Glomerales > Glomeraceae > Funneliformis > Funneliformis mosseae. The sequence continues at coordinate 1,788 of CAJVPP010001548.1, read as the reverse complement.
TCTAAGACAGAAAAGTTAGTATCTCATCTTGGCCTGAGAAATGATTATGTTATCCATTACCAAGAGCTCCAATACTATGTGAAGTTAAACATGATTATAGATGAGGTTTCAGAGATCCTTTCCTTTGATCAGACTAACTGGCTTGCCTTATATATTACATTCAATATAGAAAAATGACAAAAGGCTAAAAATGCCTTTGAAAAAGACTTCTTCAAGCTTATGAATAATTCTGTATATGATAAAACTATGGAAAATGTCCGCAAATATTAGAATGTCAAGCTCATAAAAATGAATAATGAGTGGAATGAAAAGGCATTCTTAAATAAGATTAACAAGCCATCTTTTAAGTATAATAGACAGCTTGGAGATACACTAGTAGGAGTGCATATGGGAAAGGCCAGCATGACTCTCAGTAAGCCTATAATAGTTAGGACATCAGTATTAGATCTTAGTAAGCTTCACATGTATCACTTCTGACATGGATATGTAAAGGAGAGATATGGTGATAAGGTCCAACTTGGCTATATGAATACTGATTCCTTTATATTTTAAGTCAAGACTGAAAATATTTATAAAGACATGGCTAAGCGTTCAGATCTCTTTGATCTCAATGATTCTAAAACTATAGGCTTTTATAAGAATGTGACTCCAGGAAATGTAATTACAGAATCTATGCATATTCGTTTTAAATTATATCACTATGTTTTAGCTGATAAGTTCATAAAGTCTAAGCATAAGGGATTAGTAAAAAGGGTATGAGTGAAATAGCAACAGCTACATATATATTATCTTTAGAGGGATCCCTGCTAGATAATCCGTTAGATAAGTTCTCATTATTGGAGCAAGAAGTTAAGGAATTAGCTATGCAAATTGAGATAAACATTATGACTCTTGTCTATCAAGATTGTCTCTTTGGTAAAGAAGTGTTTTATGCTAAAAATGTGGGTATCTAATCAAAAGATTATGTATTATCTTTGGTTAAATCTGAGAAGAAAGCCCTCTGCCTATAGATACTAAGCGCTGGATATTATCAGATAGAATAACTACTTTACCATATGGGCATTGGTGCAATATGATTTATAAAAATATGGTCAAAGATGGTATTTCCCATAAAGAGGCTGAAAAAAGAGCTATAAGAGCCAAGCTTTCAGAGAAATATCAAATGAATGTGTATCTCATATATCTAGCTCACCCACATAAGCTAGATAGTGATAAGTAGTCAGATTGCATACATTATTAGATTTTTTTTTATTTGATAAAATAAATATCCAGTTAAGAAAATACAACAAAAATGACATACGTAGAATGTAAAGTTTGGCATTTTCAGGAAGATGATGATATGAATCTAAAAAGTCATCATGAAGCAATAAAAGCAGGGTATAAGCACTACACAGCCAAGATATTGATTGATACAGCTTCTAGCGCAAATAAAATTAGCAAAAGCTTAGCTGATAAGTTTAAAAGACGATATGGAAAGCATTATAAAAATAAAAAAGTGAAAAACTCATTAGAAATTATAGATTGCTTAGATATATCTTTCCGATACAAAGAAAAAGATAGACTAGTCTCTGATAGTAACGAAATTTTTAATAATTTGAGGTTGTTACGAAGCCAGAAAAAGCTGATCTCATATTAGGAATACCATGGTTATAGATACATGAAGCAAAAATAAATACAGTAGCGGTCATAAGTATCTGACTGCCTCTAACTCCAGCTACAAGTAAGTAAATTCAAAATTTTTTTTTATTTAAAAAATACATAACCAACTAACTAAAATTAATACATTGT
>CAJVPP010001547.1:0-19345 GCA_910592005.1 Funneliformis mosseae | reverse complement strand
CATGTGTACTAAATTAATGAATAAAAAAAAACATCAAATTTTCAACGGTCCTATTATTTTATAAAATAGTCATGTGATGTGTATTTAGAGATCGAATTGTCATATCAAAGGACAGAAAAATTTCTTACACATGCAGAATTTGGAGGATGCATTTAGTCTCTAAGTTCCAAGTTTGGGACCAGAATATCGTGTGCATTTAAAGAGGATGTGCATTTATAGAGGGTGCATTTAGAAAGGTCTGACTGTATTAATTAATATATTTAAGAAATAAATTTCATTATTTTTTTATAAATTAAGATAAATTAAATATCTTTTCCTTTTATATAATACTTTTTTATTTTCTTTTTCTTTTAAATTTAATGTAAATTTTCTAATTAAAAAGTAATTAGTAAATCATATTTATCACTATAAAGAGAAATAAATAGATATATAATAAACATAAAATTAGAATTATCAATTATATTGAATACTTATAAAGAAGTTAGTAATTTGATTGTATTAATAAAAATAAGATATAATAATTATTATATTAAATATTTTAATGCAAATTCTAATAGAAAATATAATCCTATAAGATTAAAATTTTTTTAATAATTTCTGAATTATTAATTTAAAAAGTTCATTTTTTTTATATACCTTTATATCAACTCTTAATTCTTTTTTTATAGACTATATTTATATTTCATCTAATTTATTTACTAATCTTTAGATTTTAAAATAATTAGATAAATCTAATCTTTAATTACTTATACAGATATTCTATATAGTACTATTATTTTTTTATTTAATATTTTCTTTAACAAAAACTTATTTTTATATATGATAAATGAAAATGATAATTAACTTCAGTTTAGAAAAAAAAATAAAATAATTTAAAAACATTTCATCTCTAAATATAGGTAATTTATAATAAAAAGAGAAAAAATTACCAAAAAGATTTTTTTGAGTTAATGTTAAATCTGGATTTATTTGACTAAAAAAATAATATTTGTACTTATAAAGTAAAAAAAAAAATTATTTTGTAATTTCTTCCATTTTTATTGCAAAGTAACTATATATAAAAAATGATTCTATAAAATCAATTTTATTAAAAATTATTATTAAAAATTATTATATAGAAAAATATTAAGATCACAACTGAAAAGTCAATTCTCACAAAAATATAATAAATATTTGTTAATTTTTAAATAATTAGCTACAATTTCTTGTTTAAATTTGATAATTATTTTAGTATATATATTGTTAATAAGGTTTTAATATTTACTTTGATAAAATTTAATTTTAAATTTTAAACTGTTAGCAAATTTATTATTTAATTCAGCAAGAGGTAATAAAATCCAATAGTAGTTTTTTTCTATATGTTTTTTGTAACCTTGTTTTAGGATTTAATATTTTTACAAAATCCTTATAAAAGTAATAATTGAAGTACAAAATTTTTTGAATAGAAAGTTCTTGCTTTCTTTACAAATAATAAAGAACTTTTATTAAAAACTTCAACTGATTTCCAAAGGTAAAATCTAAATAAAATACTTATAAATGTAAAGTAATGTTATATTAAAAAATATATATATCCTTTTATTCATTTGATCATTCAGGAAATTGAAAACTCTTTTAATCTGATTCAACAATATTATTAAATGTATTTATCATTTAAATAGCTAAATAATCTGAAATTTTCTTTTACTTGAGCCAATTTTCGTAAACCCACGAAATTTTACATTATTTGTATATATTGTACTGGGTTCAATATTTGGTGGTGTTGGCATTATACGTTTTAAAAAAAAAGAGCAATTATTAATTTAAAAAAATCGTGTTATAAAATCCTGCACGTGTCTCGAGGTGATCGACACAATTTTAGCCAATCACAAGAAGATAGGGAAATTACAAAGCCTGTTTAAAGAACATCTATTTCCTAGTTGAGAACGAAGAAACTCAAAAAACACATTTGGTATTGTGTGACGCAATTTGAGGACATGCATTATCGATAAAAAATTCTTATACATAGTTCGAACAACGCTTACGTCACGAAGCGAAAGGAATTTTTTCGTAAAAAAAAATTAAATCACAACGTAAAGAAGCCTATCATGATTTTTTATTTATTTGAGATTAATCAGAATTAACAATAAAAAAAAAAAAAAAAGCTTTTATTTTTTTTTTAAAAAAAAAAAAAAAAAAAAAAAAAAAACTAAAGACATTAATTAATCTTAGGCTTGAACATTAACGTTAAGTTTTATCATAGATAAAGCTATAAATTAACCGGTTAATTTATATATATATAAACGAAATGAAAGTAAATGATTTTTCACTTGAATAGTTTATATATAAGAAAGAAGAAAAGAAAGAGTAAATTAAAAATAATATGGATGTAATTTACTCTAACAGGGGAGGGGAGGAAAAATTAGCTATAGTAAGAAATAGATCGTAAATATATAATAAATCTTGTAATTGTTATAAAATTAGTTCAGTAAAAAAAAAAAAATCGTAACGAGAAATTTTTTTTTTTTTTTTAAAAAAAAAATATTATGTAAAAAAATATCATAAACTAAAAATAAAGGTGAGTTCGTATCACCCCAGGAAAAAAAAAAATTATTATTAAGGTAATAATTGCCCCAAATCATAATTTGTTTTGTTTTGTTTTTTTTTTTTTTTAGTGATTTGCCCCTAAGCAAATCTATTTTTGAAAGAAAATAAATTTTTTTTTTTGTGTTGCATATAAAATATGCTCTTATTAAAATATAATAAATACACTCTCAATAATTACCCATTAGGTGTGTCATCAAAGATAAAAAAAAAAAAGAAGAGGAGAAAAAAAAAAAGAATGATAAAAAACAAAAATCAAACCAACTAATCAAACCTCTTCAAAAAACCCAAAAGATAAAAAAAAAAATAAAAAATAAAAAATTAAGAAACGGATTTTCTTAACCATTCACTTGCTTTCCCTATTCCATCTTGAGTAACGGAAAAATTTTTATTCCATAAAGTAAAATATTTTAAAGAGTTCATAGAATGCCTTACAATCACTCTAAGATGTTCCTCATTTATAAAATCACAGATCTGAATAACAAATTTGTACAAAGAAACATGCTTAGAATTTTCCAAGAAGCGAGCCAAAATATCAGATCTAAATCTCCACCTTGCACCAATATCAAGTTCACCTAAAGTGGTGGGAAGGAATTTGCCTAATTCAGGTAAAAATTCATTAACTTCCAACAAACATCCGTTGCCATAAATCTCCAAGCACTGCAAATATCTACAATTACTTAATATAAGGAATAATTCGGAAATTTCGTGACGACCAATTGTAGCTCCCAATTTGGTTAGAAATGGACAAAACTTTGAGATGGAATCCAATATATAGGAATGACCATCCTGCCTGCAATCTTCTGGCCATCCGAAAACAATCTCTTGTAAGTTCACGTTACTTGAATGAATCAGAATTTGTAAGATATCAGTTGGAACAGGATCTTCTCTAAAGGTCAACGATTTCAGTCGCTTTAAAGGTGCCAATCGAAGCGGGGTCAAAATTTTGGGGATCAACATTTCGGAATCAATAAATGTTAATGATTCCAAATGCGTACAATATGGAAGCCAGTCTAATGGACATCGATTGTCAAACACCGTGTCAATAAATTCTACGTGACGTAAAGAAGATTTTTGACGTATTAACGCGGCTCCGATAGCTTTTGGATAATGCGATTCGCGAAGCGTGAACTGTTCAAGACCTCGTTGAACTTTTAAAAATCGAGCTGACATTTCAACACTACAGTCGTAATGTTTTCCATCTTCGTCGTATTCAAAATCAGGCAATCTAATTTCCATCTAAACGGGGGGGGTGAGGAGGGAAGAAAGAAATATAAATTTCTCGGAGATATTAATATTAAAAAATTATTTTATTAACCTCTACTTACTTTCTTAAGGTTCTTACAAATGGTCAATAAAACGGGAAAATTTTGGTCAATAACGAAATCTCCGGCCAATTCAATCTCCTTGATATGTGACATCCAATTACATACGATAGGATCCAATAAAATGGACCAATTTCTTTTTACGTTAAGAGTCGAATTAGCAGAAGTAATGACCCCATCAAAATCATGATGATTCTCATCGAACAACAACAAGCCATTTGCGGCGAGATCCAGACTCATATCCATATCCATGACGAAAACCAAAGTTTCTAATCCTGGAGAAAATTTCGCGAAAAGACGAAATAAGGCTTGAACAATTTTACGCATAGCATATGGATTCCAATTATTATTTACAGCGCACCATTCTTGTACTGAGGCAATGAATGAGAAATAAGACAAATGACGTAAAAAGGATGGATAATTATATGTTGGCGGATGTGATGGAATTACGGAATATGATAAAGGTAAATCAAATATGGTGGATAAAGAAGAATCGAATGAACAAGGGGAAGATTGAGAGGAAAGTTGAGAGGAATAATAAGATCTAGAGATTCCATTTATATCTAATTTGGATCTTTCTTCATTATCCAAACAGGCGAGATAAGTTGAAATGATTTGGTGAGACAAGTTAATGTGATTGTGAAGCAACAAATGAAAGGGCCGATTCCATAAGACGGGAACGACATTTGAACTCCAAATTTTATTAACCAAGAGACATGAATGTAAATAATCAATATCATTAACAAAATGTTTAAAAATTTCTTGTAAAATTTCATTAGGTGGTGATTGTGCCATTACGTTAAATTTTTTTTTTTTTCTTTTTTTAGATTTTTTTTTTTTTTTAAAAATTTTTTTTTATTTCGTTTCAATTGATATATATGTAATATGGAGTTTGGGAATAAAAATATGAAGAAATTTAATTAAAAAGAAAAAAATGGGGAAAGAAAAAAATGAAAGGGAAAAAATCCAAAGAATTCACCTTGAGGTGCGATTTCGTGCCTTTAATCTTTCTTTTTTTTTTTTTTTCCTCGAAAAAAAAAATTCTTTTTTTAGTGTATAATAAAACAGATGACCTTATGTTAAGATAATCTTGGATATACGACATGTGTTGCAATACTACAATAGGATACTTTCACAAGCTCCATGTGGATAAAAACTGTGGGAAATAAGAAAAAAGATAATTTTCTTCGACGATGAATCAAACTTTTGTCGATATGATTTGTGTTAAAATGTTTGTAATGATAATAAATAATAATAATAATAATAATAATAATAATAATAATAGTAATAATAATAATCATCATATTATCATTAAAATCAATCAAATCAATTAACAAGAATTCTTAATCGTTAAGTCATACAGTAACAGATTTGGTGAATAATGCAAATAAATAAAATTGTTTATGCCAGCAAATGCAAGCCAAATTGCAGATTGCAGCCACTTTTACTGTTAAAATCTAGCGTGGGATTCTTTATTTAGTATGATGAGTTCTATAGAGAAACAAGTCTAATATAAACATAACGTGTCAGTTAACAGATCAAAAATTCTTTTTTTTTCCTCGTTTCTGTGAAAAAAAAATTTCATAAAATAATGGAGATTGCTGCGGAAAACAATTAATGAATGTTGCTCTCATTAAAAGGAATTAGAATTTTTTCGTTCATAATCAATGAGCTTTTGCATGAAATGTTTACAATAGTGATTGAACATTTACATTGTTTAATTGCATCAAAAAAAAAAAAAATTGGGTTTAAAAAAATTTTCAGATAAACAATAACGTATATCAATTTTTATGTGATGCAAATCGATGCACAAATAACTTGATTGATGATTGAAATCATTTAACTATAACAGTTAGATCACCAACTTATTTATTTTTTTTTTATAAATATTACTGCAATAATTTCATAAACTGCATTATTTTCAATTAATTAGTTTTTTAGAAAACCAAATTTCTTGGATGAAATTCTTTTTTGTTTTCATGACCCTTTGATGCAAAATAACCACGAAATTCTTGTCCGCAGTAAGACTTTATCTTCCTTAATTTTCATTTCTCTTAGGAGAGAATGATTTCGAACCTTCATGCTCATATCCAAAACTCACATGAATGGCTTGTAGAGGGGAACATTGTGATATTGTTGATATTGTTTCAATGAGCCAAGTCGGTTATTCGCTATCACCGAGGATAAAGTTGTCAATTGCATGAAATTTCATCATCTTGGTGCTTATGCAAACATCATGAAAATTTTTTTCCTTCAATCATCATTCAAAAAAAATAAATTTTGGCTTCATTCACCCTGTGAAACATTGTACCTTATCAACACATTTAGGGGTTCCTTTCTTATTTGAATTGAAAGAAAAAAAAAAAAAAAAAAAAAAAATGTTTATGCAGGATTAAAAACGCCTGTGCTTTGTATATATACCGTTGTCGGCAATAAATATGTGGAGAAAACATTAAGACATAAATCAGATTATAGATCGGGTAAACGTCATTGTTTAAAAAAGTTTGGCCTCCTTAATTTCCATTGTCTTATAAATATTGTGTGCCCATTGTTTGATTGTTACCCAAAATTTTTTTTTTATATATGGTCATCACTTAAACCTGTCAAGGTATAACGTTTCACAAGATCCAAGAACTTTATATTCCACTTTCTCGGTATCGATTTCAGCCCTCAATAAATTTTAACACTTGCATGAATGAGTTGGATTTCTTTGTTATTTTTGACATACGGTTTAACCAATTAAGGACACCATTAACAAATAAAAAAAAAATAATTCATTTTTCATTTTCCTTTTTTTTCAAAAAAAACAAAAAATCGATTATGCGATTCACCACGAAAAAAAGATTTAGAAAGTGGAGATACCTTTTGATTGTGCATTAAATTAAAAGCTGTCAATTATGTCGATTTCCGTATGTAGATACAATTGTTGAAAACTTTTTTTATTGTGCAATTTAAAGTATTCTGCACGACAGGAAAGAAAAGGCTAAGTTAATCGTGATAAATTTCTTTGTAGAATTGCTTTTGCTTTCGTTAAAAAAAAAAAAAAAAAAAAATTATTATTATTTCATGTACAGTACAAAGAAAAGAAAGAGCATTGCATGAATATTTTTTTTTTTTTTTTTTTTTTACAATGAAAAGCGTTCGTATACCCAATTAAAGTTTAAGAAATACCGATAAGAAATATTAAATAACATATCGAATTAGTGCAGTTTAGTCATTTTTAAGGTGACATGTTACTACATAAAATCAGTAATAATGATTAGATTATCATTGTTGACAGTTTAAAAGGGTGTCACGCACCATTCTGATTTTGTTCATATTGCCTGTTGCACCGCAGCCGCAGCACACGCAACAAATCATGTGATTATATTACGTAGTGATGAATCATGTGCAATGTTTTTAAAATACGCCTAATCTATTTATAAAACTTTATAAATATTTCCTAACAAGAATAAGTATCAAATTCCTATTTTTAATCCTTTCTTTAATTGTCAAAACCTTTAATAGAAGGCGTTTTCTATTTATATAAAAAAGGTATACATACCATTAAAAAGTTTATATAAAATTCCCTTAAACAGGTTTTTTATTTATTTTGGAAAATTTTGTGTTCCAAAAATTTTTTTCTTCTGCGATTTGGACCGTATGACATTAAAGAGTAAAGAAATATTAAGCTCGCTGATATCAACCAAGTTGAATTTAGTGTTACATATTGCAGCTTTTATTAAACTTTTATAGAGATCCGTTGTTGGTTTTACAATCAAATATATATACATCATTTAAGGAGGTAATTATTTCTTTTTTTTTTTAAAAAAAAAAAAAAAAAAAAAAAATTATTAGAAAAAAAAGTTGTAGAAACTTCTTTTTTATTTATTAAAAATATTTTTTTTTTCGAATTTTTTTAAGGAGATAATACCAATAAAAATGAAAATTTTCATTAAAGCCGCATTAGTTGTCTTATTAATATTAAATGTCGCTATTGCGACAGCTCAACAAGACGTTCCTCTTGATCCTGGATTATATCCTACTACCGATGTCTCAAAACCAACTCCTTAAAAATTTTAATTGTTATTGAACTTATGGCAAGTCAAATGAATCATTGTTTATTCATAATATCCAATTATGTTGTTTATTAATTTAATATTTTTTATGCAGATGTAATATTACGAGTGAGAATTAATCAACATCATCGCAAAATTATTTATGAATTAAATTCTTACATTATTATTCTTTTTTTAGTTCACAAAAATAGTAGTCTTGTTTTTTTCTATATCGAATCAATTAACATCATAGTAAATATAAATATAAGCTAAAATAATAATGTATTAAATTATTAATAAGTACTTAATATAAAAAAAAAAAAAATTGTAACTATATTACTACATTTAGAATATTTGGTTCAGAAACTTTATTATAATAAAGTAAAGCACTTTATTATCTTTTCATATGCATGGTTTAATTATATTGGAAAGTTATTTGGTTATTTTTTTTTATAAAATGCTTTTTACACATTGTATTTTAATTTACATATATATTATAATAGTTACAATATATAATAATATATCAAGTTAAAATAAATTGTAAAATCAGTATCAGTATGATAATAAATTGCATTCATACATTAATTATTTAATTAAAAAATTTATAAAAATTATTTAATATCTTATTACTTATAATTTATTATTTAAAGTTGCTTATTTAAATTTATTTTAAATTTGATAAAAATATTTAAACATTTAACAATAAAGATGTAATATAGTTTTATTTATTTAAGATTAATAAATTAAAATTAATAATTTGATTTATTAGGTTAAATAAAAATATTATTTATGTTAATATATTATTAGTTTAAATTAAAATTGAAAAATAATATTTTGAATAAATAAGTTAATTTAAATTAAATAAAATATATAAAATAATAAATCAATAAATTATAAATATTATAAAGTAATAAAGGTAATAAATATTATAATAATAATTAATAATAAAAATATAATCAAAATTTTTTATCGCCATTTTCAAAATGGTATAACCTTATGTCAATCATCAGTTAAAAAAAATCCCTAATTTTCACGAAAATTTTAAATCCAATAAGCATATGATGCTTTTTTCCTGTGATTACTTACAATTTTCTAGCAAAACTTAGACTAATAAGTTTATTTACAGCTACTTTTTAAGTTTTGACTCAAGTTATTATATACTGTTTGAAATTTATTTCGTTTAAAGTTTGTGATTTCTACTGATTTCCTGATTTCCAGAACTTTTATAAGTATAAACTTCTAAATGATTCATGCTTTTAGTGAAGACTTGAAGTGGAAAAGTGATTTTCTTCATTATGATAGTCATAATACAGAAAAAATTGCCAAATTATTACATATTTATAAAGGTACTATTAAGAAAGTTTTATAAATATATATGCGATGAGAAACAGTTGTGAATCCTTGGCAAAGACCATTAGGATGTCACAAAATACTAACTTAAAATGATATGAAGGTATATATTTTATTAACCAAATATTATATTATTAGTTTTAATTGATACTATCAATTTAGGTATTGTAAGAATTAGTCAAGAACAAAGTAGATTGGTATTTAGATGAATTAGTTGGAGAACTTGAGTTATTAACAGGTAAATTAGTTTCTATATCAATTCTTTAGCAATCTTTAGTTTATTGTAGAATTAGTAGAAAAAAGGTTTTCAAATTATATCACGAACATCATTATTTATTGCTAATTGTTTTATTTATACAAGTTACATCAAGCAGCTTATGAATGAAATGAACTCCTTTGAAGCACATTTATTGCAAAGGTTGAGTATGAATATAAGTCTGAACAACTTATATTTATAGACGAAACTTCAAAAGATGAACGTACACTCTCTCGTGAATACAGATATTCTTTAAAAACACTTTTACAATTAAAAAAAATGTGTTCGTGCATGAAATATGATATACTATACTATCTGCCTTGTCTTTACAGGGTATTATCACTGTAAATATAATGGAAAGTAGTTGTTCTAAAGAGAGATTTAGAGAATTTGTTATTTCAAATGTGATAAATTAAAATTTTTCTGATAAAATATTATTATGTATTTTTTTTATTTATTGTTCTTTTTTTTATACTAGGTGCCTTAAATGAATGCATATCCTACTGAGCATAGTATTCTTATACTTGATAATGCATAAATCTATTATGACAGAGATCTCATAGAATATATCAAATCTTTTAGTAGACATGTTGAATTTTTACTTCCCTATTCTTCAGATTTCAATCCTATTGAATCTAATTTTTCCGTTATAAAATCTTTTTTAAAAAAATATAGAAATTTTGTTAATTCATATAATGATCTTAAATATCCTTTTCTTATTACATATGCTTAAATTACTTCACATATGGCTACAAAATTTTAAAGATTCAATTTATATGTAATATATTTTGTAAAGATTAAGTTTACTTTAATCTTAGAATATAATGGCAAAATAAATAGAAGTTTTATCAAAGATATTTTAAATAATAAAAAGATAAATTAAAGGTTAAGAAAATATATTATTAACTATAATAGGCATATTAATTTCAAAAAAAATCATTTATTATAAAATTCGAAATTATTGTTATTTGTAACATCATATTATTAACTATAATATCATACTCCCATACTATAATACTATTTGTAATGCTATGTTGCAGCTCTAAATGTTTTATATCATCTAATTTTATTTACGCCTAATTGATTAAATTTCACATCTGTAAGATCATAAATTTGATCTACAGTAATTCGCTCATTTTCAAAAATATTTTTGAATCTTGCAAATTCTTCAGTACCACCTGACGATTCATCTAATTTAGTAAAAAATTCATTAAGAGATAGAAGTGGAATTGGCTGTTTTGAAACTAATGACAAACCTAAAGAATTATTCATGTTTAAATTTTGTGCAAATGAAGCCATTTGAAGAGGCATAGCAAAAAAAAAAGGCATTAAATTTGCTAGAGTTAAGGGTGTTGTAGACTTTCTTTGATACTATTGAATTGCGAAAAAATTGATAAGTTTGGAATTTGAGTATTATCAGTAGTACCTCAAATCTAAAAATAAAAAACCTATAGTTAATAATTGTTTTGATAATTCTATAATTTTAAATAGTAAAATAATTACAATTTCCTTAGTATTAGCATTGGAGATACATTGCAGTAAGTTTTATATGTCATCTATTATTAATAAAGCATGTATCATATTGATTAGATTAACTTCATGCAGAAAATTTTTTGAAATAGATTATTTTTCTTTCTCTTTTTTGTTCTCTTTCTACCTTTCTACTTAATGTATCTTAATATTTTTTCTGTTATTTAATAAAATTCTTGCATAGTATTGCATTTTTGCTTTTTCTAATATTATTTCAAGAGCTGCCAATCATCTTGTTGATACTTTCACTTTCATTTTTATAATCTTTTTTTAATATTATATGATTATTTCTTTAGATAAAATTTTTAAAATTCAAAATTATTGATAAATCTATAAAAATCATAATCTATTTCTTTTTAGAATCCTTTAGCGGAATATCTTACCATCTGAGGTATCCTAATACTTTCATATTATTTACAGGCTATATAATAAACATTTTCCAATTTCTTAACACAATAATTCTACTTCTCAGATTTTGAAATCTTAGAGCATTTTTCCTTTTACCAGTATCTGATATTCGCAATCATTTGCTATTTAAAAATCTTTTTTAATCTTTCTTATTTTTCTACAGGATAAGTGAAAAACCTAAAACTTTTACTTTTACTTATGCTCAGTGATAACCTTTTCTATAATATTTAAAAACTAAAATATTGTCTATTAATTAATAATCCAATAATAATAATAAAATAGCATTTCTTTAATTTTAATTATCTTAGCATTTAGTAATTCGTTTGAGATGAAATACATATCATTATGATGCTCTTAACTTAATGAACACATTGATATTAATTTTACAAATTCTGATTAATAGATCACGAGAATTCACGTTAGAGACTTTTTGTTATATTTGAAAATTAGTGACACTGTACAATAATATGACTTGATTTGAAATTTAAATTTTTTTTCCTTTTATTCTTCCATTGATATTCTACTTTTTTAGATACTTCATATTTATTAAAATGTATTAATTTTAAATATTCAAACTATTTGCTACTATTTGATAGAATTGTAAGTAACTAAATATCAATATTTTTCTTAATACTTTAAATTCTTTCATTGATTTAACTAAATTTTGATTTTCATTACTTAAAGAAATTTTAATAAAGATAGTATTGAATTATCATTTTCTTCTACTTTATTTAAAGATTATTCTTCTCTTATATGATCTTTTAAGGATTAAACTCTAGTTAAATTATAGGATTTACTTTACTCAAAATTTTATTTGTATTTTTTTTAGACATTTCATCAAATGATATTATATTATATAATATATTATATGATTTAATTTTTAAATTTACATTTTAATTTAGTAAGTTACCTCATAGAATCATCTTAAGTTATTCAGAGAAAATATTTTTGAATTAGATGTTTTAGAAATTTATTTTCCTGATAGGAATTACCAATTTGTTAACTCTATGATTAGTCTATCAAGAAAATTACGAACCTAAAATGATAAACATCCCAAACTTAGGGTAATGATAACTTAATAATAGAGAGTAATATATGAAAAATTACTAGGTTACTATGGAATAAGTCCTATTACAATCAACCTTAAGTTTATAATTTAAACAAGTAAATAACTTTTAACAATTTTATAATAACAATAAACATGATTAATATATTGAAGGATTTAATATATGTAGATTAGAAAGAGATTTCTTTATTATAAAGATTTATATTCTTAACAATCCTTAACCTTAGATTCTAAGTTTATAACTCGTACTATTAAGTTATCACTATTATCTTTACTTTTTTGTAAAAATAAATTTCTATCTTATTTATACAAAATACAATTATACAAAAATTACTATCTAATGCTATTTTATATAAATTAAATTATAATATTAAAATAAATATAAAATATAAAATATAATTTAATAATATAATAAATAATGATAATAAAATATAAAAATAAAATAAAAATGTTAACTAAGTTAAAAATGCTAATATTATTAATAATGTTAATCATTTATCAATCTTTGTAATGCAGTAAAATTGACTTTACAGAATATTATCATATAAGCTAATGCAAGTATTTTAATTTGTAAGATATTTGTAATAGAAATACAAGCATTTAATCTCCATTTAACTTTCATATTATAATAGTATTGTAAGTTATTGATTTTACTCAATAAGGGATCATAATAAATGCACCATAAGAGCAGTAAGATTACTTCTCTTTGATCTATGCTTAAATATATAAGGTAAGTATCAGAATTACTATAGGTGATAAAAACTTGATTATATTTGGGAAAAAAAATTCTGAGAATAATTTGAATAAATATAAAGGGAGATATAATTTTTCAAGTGTAGCAGTTAATGTAAAGATGTTTATAAGATTGTAAGCTTTTGACATATCTTATAGAAGGACCTATAGTTCTAATTTATTGTAAAAAGCATTTTACTTAATGTTATCAAAAATGTATATAAGATCAAAGGTAAATTTGAAAAGAAAACTGGTAAAATCATATTTTTTTAGAATATTTTATTAAACAAAAATATTAGCAAATTAGGCATTAAATAATCTAATAAATGCTTTTCTTATATATTTTAATAAAGTAATTAGTCTAGTATTATTAAAATTATATTTTAAAGGCTTTGATTTCAGTATGAGATACATATAGGTCAGGTTCTAATGATTGAGAATTAAGAAGATTTTTACAGTTATAAATGATGTACCTTAAACATTTATTTGCAAGTAGTTCTAAGTATTTCAGCATTTTATTTGAAACCTTAGATAGTCTAGAGGCTTTATCATTAGAAAGTTGATCAATAATCCTATACTATTCATCTACGATTGGTAAAGATGTTAAATTATTGTAAATCTAAGAATTAATATGTTTTATTAGAAAGTATTTAGACGTCTAATTATCAGGATATTTTTAACACTGTGTTTTATACTGGTAACTTATTAGAAATATCTAGTAATTTTTTTTTAACATTATTTTATTTACTAGTAAATTATGAAATGTAGATGAATTATCAATGCATCTATTTAGGATAATGGTGGTCTTTCTTCAGTTAAGAACTGAGTTAATCATTTGAGATAAGTTATATTTATAATCATTAATTTGGTTATCAAGGGCTTTTTAAATGCTTTTAAGTTTAAAATCATATTCTCAGAGTTTGACTTTTATGTCAAGACTAATAAGTAAAAATTTTATATCTAAAAGAACAGAATGAATTAATGTATACTGAGAAGAACAATTTAAAAGAACAGTATTTAATCTAAATGAATAAGTGATTTTGAGAAATTGAATGTATAAATTAGTCTATTTAGGATATAAGACAAGATTTTTAAGACATTTTTTGAAATTTTTATGAAATAGTAAAGTAATTTAATATCCAAATATATTTTAAGTAGTGCTATAGATTTTTTTGACAAATAAAATAATCTAGATTTATGAATCAGAATACATTTTTTTGTAACTAAAATAGGAAGTCTTAAAAGAGTTCTCACATTAAATTTAGTGAGTTTTAAGACCAAATAGTATTGTTTGAAATTGTTTTAATAAATTTGAATTTATCATGTTATCAAATTTGTCACAGAATTTAGACCATTTAAAGTCATCTATTAAGATGTAGTTGAAAGATGATTTGACTAGGCTGTTTTTAATATTTGGTGATACTTTAAGGAAATTTATACATTAGGTTGAAATAATTTGATAATCAGATATCTCAAAATTTACTTGAGTGGTTTTGCAATCAAGAATATTAAATGATAATTCCAGTGTCATAACCCAATAAAAAATTTGATATAAAAATTTCATAAAAATATTAAGTTTTATAACATATAATTTTTATAAAATTTCAGTATAATATATATATCTTTTTTTTAGGTAAAAACTTTAAACTTAATACAAAAAAAAGTAGGAAAAAATATATATAAAAAATAAGGAAAAAAATATATATTTTATAATGCTTTAACAGATGCAAAAATCATGAATAAAATATATATTTTATAATGCTTTAATAGATATCAAAATTACGGATAAAATGTATATTTTAATTAAACAATTTAGATTTTATTGATATAATAAAAAATTAAAATTAAAATAAATTTAAAAAATCAATATTTTTTAACTTTTTTCCTTCTTGCATTTCTTGTTCTTTTGTATAATATTTTTTTTAATATAAATTAATCAAAATACATATAAAAAAAATGAGTATTATAAATTTGTAAAAAAAAAAAGATAAATTTCTTATCTTTTTTATTTTCATTAATTGAATTTTTATTTTCTTTTTCTTTAATATTTGTTGATATAAAATTAATATAAAAATTATTATTTATATAGTAAATTAATAAGAATTTCAATTTACCTAATTTTTATCATAAGATAAATTAAATTTTATATTAGAATTAAAGGAAATACTGGAAGTAGTATTGGCTTTATTATTAGTGCTAGTTTTACTTTCATTTTCTTTTTTGTTTTAATATTAATTAGCATAAAATTAAATTTAAGAATTTTTATTATTATATATTAGAAATAAAAATTTAAAAGTTACCTAAATAATCTCTTAAAAATCTTGCTTTTTTACTAATATTGGCTTTTGTAATATTGGCATTAGTACTGATATTGCTATTGATAATGGTATTAGTTTTAATACTAGTAATGTTAGCATTAGTATTAGTGTTAATATTAACACTGGCATTGGTAATAGTAGCAGCATTGACATTAGTAATATTTTCTTTTTAATATATAAATAAAATTTAGATATTTTATTTGTATTTTAATCAAAATATTAAAAAATAAAATCTTTGGTACCCAATACTTTATCTGTTTTTTTGAAGTTATTTATCTTTATGAACATTATAATTACATTTATGTTGCATATGTTTTTTTATACATTCTTTTATTAGCTAACTACCTTCTCCTATATGTATATTTTTATTTCTTTTTTTGAACTACAGTCTTCAGCGAAAAGAATGGTGGAAACATATTTGTACGGTATGTACAAACTTTATTTTAATGTATATTTTTTTTTATTATTTATAAGAATAATACTAATGACAACTTTTATATTATTAATTAATATTTGGTATGTTTTCTTTCTGCATTGATACATGCTTTAATCTGGCTTGACATGCTCTTGATGCACTAAAGTAACATGGCGTTATCAAGATCGTCCCATTTCTGCTAGATTGTATTAAGAAATACATCACAGGTAATGTTTTTTTTTGCTACTAAATACTTGATCTTTTTCTCTACCTT
Source organism: Funneliformis mosseae (assembly GCA_910592005.1). NCBI lineage: Eukaryota > Fungi > Glomeromycota > Glomeromycetes > Glomerales > Glomeraceae > Funneliformis > Funneliformis mosseae. The sequence goes on along the minus strand of CAJVPP010001547.1, from coordinate 3,054 downwards.
TCTCTTTAATATAGCCCATACATTTCAATAGGGTTCAAGTCTGGATTGTATGAAGATCAAGAAAGAACTCATCCTAAAAGATATTTTTTCAAGTCCTTTTGAACATTATGTGAGATGTGTTTTAGATCATTATCTTGTTAGAAGACCCAGCCACATCTGTATAATATATTCGCATTGTTATACAAATGGTTGTCTAAGATTTTTTGATACAAATGATGATCTAAATTTTCAGTAAACAAATGAATGCTGATTTTTCTTTAGTACTAATCACTGCCTAAATATGAATTTTGAATAGGTGCTTTACTATAGAGACAATTAGTTCTGCATTATGAAACCATGCACATATGGTATTTCTAAATATCTGAAGTGTTGTTTCATCAGAAAAATAACTTTTTCTCAGTTATATCATAAATGATTATGTGATTAAGACAAACGAAATTCCTTTGCTTTTTGGGTCAAGAGATGAACTTTTCTTGAAAGAACAGAAATATATCCAAGATTGTTAAGCTCACAATGTATTGTACATTCACTAACATCAAGGTTGGGATCTTTTTTTTCCAATTTTGCCTTAAGTTCACCTGCTGTAGTAAAATGATTATGTTGCAGAATTTTTTCAATATGGTGACATTGATTTGAAGTCAATTTTCTTGGATAGTCAGAAGAGTGACCAATAGAAATTTTGCCAGTTTTATTTAGTAAACTGATATATCATTCACATGTGTGTAAAAGAATATATAATTGATTAAAAATTTTCTTTACATTACGCATTTTTTGATTCCAAAGTGACTTAACAGAATTTCTTTGTATTTTTAAAGAGCATAGCATAGTTTCAGAAAGAAAATCAAAATAAAAACAAATAACAAACCTTATTTTTTTAACTTATCTTTTTAATTCAGGTTCTAATGTCTGATTTGGGCATATAAACAAATGCCTAAATCTGGAAAGTAATAAAACCTCAGCCTTTAATAGATGTGATCTTTCACCATCATTCTTTTTGCCAGGGACTGTATATTATTAACTGTATAAATTAAATATACTATAAAATTTATTTTTAAACCAATTTGCAATTAAAATTTAAATCCTAATTTAAAAAATTGTATACATAAAATGGCTAAAAAGATAATTTAATAATTTGATGAAAAGGCTTTAACGGACATAAATTTATAAAGAATATACTTAAAATAAAATAAAAGAATAAAATTTGAATATATATCATATTCATTCTTAACTGCAAACCAATTTTTATTCTTAACTGCAAAACATTTTTTAATTTTTTAATAATTATATTATAAAATAAGCAAAAACTTACATTTATGCAAATGTTATTTTGTTTAAAAAATTATTCAAATGTTAATTTTATAACAAAAAGTATTATTATAGATATTAGAAAAGAAATCAGATGTCAATAGAAGAGGAATCAAGTAATAATAAACAAGAAGAAAATGTTAAAGTAAAAGATAAATTTAAAAAATAATAAAGTAAGTATTATAAATTATAATTTATTTAATATTATTTATTAATTAATAAAATTTAAAGAAATTGATATTCAAATAGATGAAGCAAATGTAAATGAAATAGAATATTTATTTATGAATAAGAAAATCTTAGAAGAAGATAATAAAGATTATAATATTAATAAAATTGATGAAAAAGATATAGATAATATGATCAAATTTGATATTGAAGAAGGATTAAGTAAAGAAATTATAAAAGGTCTTAAACTTTTGCATTTAAAATCATTATTAGTATTCCTAATGAGTCGAGTTGAGTTGAGTTTTGAGTCAAAATTATCCTATATACCTTTAATTTAAAGTACTTATTTATTATGTGTAACTAAAATTTACAATTATGCATAATCATGCGAGTCAAATATGCGAGTTTATGCAAGTCATTTTCAGAACTCTAATCATTATATAATTTTATAAAAGCAGCATATAATGATATTATTAAATTATTTGTTAATAAAAATATTAGTTTATATAAGATTAAAAAAATATTAAAAGAAATTACAGGACTTATTTCAAAATTTTATGATATATGTAGAAATTCCTGTATATATTATACTGAAATTTATGAAACTTATCAAAGTTATTCATTATGTAATTTATTGAGATATGATTAAAAAAATAAATTTAAAAAAGTAATGTCATATTTTTTTATTAAAAAGAGATTGGAGATTCAATATAATAATAAAATAAGAGTCAAAGAATTACTTTATAGACATCAATATATTGCTAATAAGGAGATTGAATCTGAAGATTTAGAAAATATTTTTGATAGAAATATATATAAAGGTTTATTAGAAAAAAATTTATTAGTAATCAACAAAATATTGTATTTATAGTATCTTGTGATAGATATCAGATATTTAAACAAAAACTGATGATAGTTGATTATTTCTATTAATAAACAATTATCTGAATCTTTCAATTAGAGTTAAAAAAAAATTTATTAATTTCTTTATTGATTCCTAGACTAAATCAACCAAAGAATTTTAATATACTTTTATGATTATTTATTAATAAAATAAAAGAATAAGAAAGTAAGTAATTTACTATATTTATTTATAATCAAGTATTTATTATTTTTTATTAAAATAATATTTTTATTTTTAGATAATATAAAATGTTATAATGTATATATTGAAAGTGAATTTATATTACATGCTGTCACCTAGTTCATTTTTGTTTATCTTATTATCTAAGTTAAAAGACTACGATAGCTGATTCTACATGTTGAAATTTCTGACTTTAGGATTTTCTCTAAGTCCTACAGGTATTCATTATACTTGAATCAACTCGGCAATTTATCATGTCTTAGAATTTAAAATATATTTAATCGAACTCATAATGACGAATTTAATAGCAAATTAGTATAGTATATCATAATAATCCTAGGTAAAGGATAATGTTAAAGGGAAAAGTAGTTTGTATAGATTTAAATTGATTTCTTTATTTATAACTTGAAACTCGCAAAAGAGTTTATAAACTTACAACTGAGTTAATTTACAACTTAAGCAAAAAGCTATTCTATTTATACAAAATGACTTTGCTA
>CAJVPP010001546.1:0-19348 GCA_910592005.1 Funneliformis mosseae | reverse complement strand
TGTGTTTGTTGATTAACTCATTAATGTTAGGTTGATTACTAGGACAGAGCCACAAGTGCTCAAAGTCTTCAGTGTGAGAGTGGTAACGAATGCATTTTATTGAAGTGTATAGTATAGGCATATAGGAGTTAACTACCTTTAAGGTAGGAAGCAGTTGTAGTAATATTCTAATTTTAAATTTCTTTTTGAAACATCTTATAAATGATGTTTTTTGAGATGATTCTTCGTCGTTTAAGATCTTGAAAAGTAGAGGCCAATCTATAGGTTTATCACGATATTTGTTGAGGTGAGGTAGTGAAAGTAAGGATTCTACCCATGCTGTTTGTATTTTATTTTTATGAATAGTCGATGAGGAGCTATTATTGGATTGGACATATAACATAAGTAATAGCCTAAACCTAGATGTTCTTTGTTAATTGATAATGGTTGTGCAGAAAGTTGTTTTGCTAGTTTTTCAACAGTATTATTATAATGATCATCTTTGTGAGCTTGTACTTTGGTGAATGAAATAGAAATATTATTTTGAGCAATAAGGCTGAACAGTATTGACCAAATATGAAAGTATGGAATTTTGAAAGCAGGATTTATGGATAAGGAGTCTCGAAAGATGAATGACAATTTGTGAAAGAAGGAAATAGCGGCTTGGAAATCAGTACAAATTTCTATATAAGAGTTATAGGATAAAACATATACTGCAGCTAATATAGCTACAATTTCAGCCAGTGTGGAAGAAGGACTTGGTAATAAGAGAGTAGCATTAAAAGAAAGTGATGACTAATTTAGATCAGTTTGTAATCACGTGATACCAAACCGGCAGTTTGAGGAACCTAAAGAGGTAAGAGAACCATCAGTATAAAATTGAAGAGAACTGGCATAAGTAAAGTTAGATTTGAGATTGTTAAGTAATATAATTGAATGACTGTCAAAAGGAAGAACAATTAGGTCAGGCAAAGGTTTTGTTAGGTATTGATAAGGGTTAGCAAGTTTGGAGAGTGCAACCTCCTGTAGCATAAGGTCAGAAAGGCTGGATCTCCATCCTATGTATTTGTTGTACTGTATTTTGATTTCTGTGCAAAATTGAAATGGGAGTTTCATAGCGCAGAAGTTGTGAATATTTGTTCGAACATTTGTAACAATTGCTGTAGGATTGAAAAGGCTACATCTATTGCAAGGGTTAATATCAGCTCTAAAATTTGTGTCATATGTGGTTATATAGTGTTGTACAAATATTGTTTCATTATTGATGGCTTTAACTTTTCCAATAACAGAAGTCAAAAATTGATTAGACCAGATGGTCACGAAAGTGGGGTTGTTATGTTCATTCTCTTTCATTAGAATGGGTGATGCTAGTAATTCACAAATGGACGGGTATGGTAGACAATTTATCATCATTTTTCTAGAGGAGGTGTCAGGCAAAATTTGGGACTCTAATTTTTGAAACCAAAGTTCGCGTGATATATTTGTGTTATAAAACCAGTTTATATCAAAGGAGGTGAGGAGGTGACATCCATCCATTGAGGAAAGTTGATCTACAAACATAAATGAGAGGATCTGAATGTTCTTGATAGACTTCCTATATACTTTGGAAGGTAGAATAGATAAAATGGGTATAGAACTACCCATGATTTGAGAGCGTTCAAAGTATTCATCCAAACATTTACCAAAGGTAAAACTATCTACTTTGGCAGCTGAGAGGAATGCTGACCACCAATCTTTAAATTTGGAAGAATTATTATATAGCCAATTAGTAATTAGTGATAAGTGTAACTATTCTAATAGTTGGAGTTGCATGATTCTCAATCTAGCAGTATTTCTTAGAAAAGCTATATCATTTATCATTTTTAATAAATCAGAGGCTTTGGCTAGCATTTGTTTATTGTACAGGTGGGCTAGGTTGTATCCAAAGGTGGAATATATGATTGCTGCTGGTAGGGACTTGGTTAAACGTAGTTTGTTTTTGAAGAATGCTCTGAATGAAGCTATCATTATATTATAGAAAGTAGATAGTAGAAAAGTTAATTTGGTTTTATAAATGATTCTGGAAATAACTACTGAGTTAAAAACTGCAACTATTTGTTTTGCTGTGAGCCGTTTTTTGTCCAACACATTTTTAACTTTTTTGAATTCTGTTGCAATTTGATTTCGAATATAAGTATTATTGTCAAAAAGTGAAATCCACACTCCAAGGTAGCGGGTGGAATCTTTAGTAGAAAGTGGGAAGAGCCATATATATTTGTCATTGACCCTGAAGTTGACAATACTGGAGTCTTTGATATTTGTCATTAAAACTGATTTTTTCCAATTTACTTGTATACTATTTAGGGTATAGAAGGAATCAGCAATATTCATTATATTTTGAAGATCCACTCTAGAATCCGCCATCCAGAATGTATCATCTATATAAGCAAGTACTAGAACGTGATTTGAAAATTGATCAGATGACCTTTTGGTTATGTCTTTCCTCCAGTTGACACTTTGAGTGTATCCTAAAGTTGAGTTCTGAATTTTGCATAGTAAGAGGTCATAGTAAATACACCATAAAATTGGTGAAATGATTTCTCCTTGATCTATTCCTGACAGAACATAATAGGCATCGGTATCACCATGTGCCGTAAAAATTTTATTGAACTGAGAAGCAAAAATTGAGATTATGAGGTGAACAAAGGACATGGGAAGGTGTAATCTTAGTAATGCCCGAATTAGCATCCTGAGGTTTACTCTATTGTATGCTTTTGACATGTCTTGGAAAAGGATCCAAAGGTTATTATAGTGAAATGATGCGTCATATTTGATGTTATCCAAAATGTTAATAGGTTCGAAAGTGCTTTTAAAGGGTAAACTAGCGAAGTTGTTTCCTTTTAAGATGTTGTTCTTAGCTAGTATAGAGAGAAGTCTACTATTAACTAACTTAATAAAGGCTTTTCTAGGACATTCTAAGAGAATAATTGGGCGAGTATGATTTAGATTATATTCCCATAGTTTAGGTTTAGGAATAGGATATACATAGGCTAAGTTCCATCGATTTGTGGTAAAATTTTCACATCTTCAGTCAATTGCCTCTTTAATTGATTTTGCTTTATGTTCTATTTCTTGTATTTTTGTCACAGTTATAAGTACTTTCTTTAGATCTTTAAGAGGAAGGAATATTTCTGATAAAAAATTCAAAGCATATGCATTTGATATCAGTAGGGTAATATTATATTCCTGTGCAAATTGTGAGGCTTTGTCAAACAACCGTTCCCATTGGGTGTCATATACTCCTTTAGAAAGACAAGATCAGAAATGTCATTCCAATTTGTGTATTAATTTGATACATTTGTAAATTACTTTAAGTAATTTAGGTCAGAGATCGCGGGTGTATTAAGAAGTGTATTTGTTAGGAATGTGTTTCTTGGCTGCGTCTATAATGGCTTTTTAAAAGAGATCTCAGGTGAAGTTTATTTTGTGAATGTTGGAAATATTATCGAAATCCATTGAAATCAATCTTGATTTTTTACATCGGTCTTCAATTGCCTCAGCAAATGTAGACCAATCGTCCTTTGACATATCGTGATAAAGAAAAATGAATTTCTTCACCATTGAGGCATTATTAAAACTTGGGTTGATGGAAGCAAAAGCAATAGAGGCAACTACAATATAGTGGTCTGAGAGTGATGTATCTACTGGGATAACTTGATAGTTGTTAAAATCAGGAAGTAAAGCAGGTGTAATAAATATATGGTCAATTGTTGTCCGCGTGGAGCCTTGTACGTACGAGTGGAGGTTATTACTATTTTTAACTGCTTTAATGAAATCAATGGTGTTAATAAAATTATTGTCAGTAATATAATCTAGAAAACGTTGTGAATGCATTAGATTGTGAGATCTGGATGGGTCTGTATTAAAATTCCCTAAAATAATAAAATAAAAATTAGCACGAATAGCTTTGTCTATGAGGATACGCGTTCGTTGAATTATTTTTAATCGGAGGGTTCATCAGAACATGATAAATATACATTGATGACACAAAATTTATTTTTGTTTTTGAATTGAAAATCGAGACAGAAAATACAATTGAAATAAAAGGAGTGGTGGAAAATGTGATCGGCAAAGTATTTCTTAACGAGGAAACCTATACCAAAACCAGATCGACGTGAGTCTTATTCATCAGAAAAAAAGGGCACAAATTCGTTATTACATATCTTTTTGAGGGAGAAGTACTAGGACGCTGAACTAAAATTAGTTTCTTGTAATGCAATAATATCAAGATAATTGATGGAATAAAAATCAAATAAAACTTTTTGTTTGGTCGCATCTAGTAAAGAGCGAGTATTGTGCGTTGCAATGTTAAAAAACGTGGGGGTATATTTATGTTGTGTGCTATTATTTATTAAATTTATGATAAAAGATTAAAAGAAGAGGTTAGGGTGGGTGGAGCTAGATCCATCTTCGTTAATCCAGACTGCGCATAGTTTGATTAATTGAAGAATGAGTACGTGGAGTGATTCATTATCTTTCCTGTAAATGTACTTTTGAATACGAGCTACTGCTTCTAGTGCAATATTAAGTTTTTTAATATTTTCTTTGTTGTTTAAGCGGAGCTCGTCATTTTCTTGGGCAAGTCATTCAATTTTGTTTTCATATTCAGTTATTTTGGATTCCAATGTGTCTACTCCCTCTCCGTATTGGGATTCATCAGTTTCTATGTCTGCTTTGCCTTTGCCTTTGTTGATGGTGTTTAATTCCGCAGCTTTTTCTGAGGTGATGGTAAAGATGATAAGGTGTCACTCCACAGTGTCAAAACGATGAACTGTAAAGGTAAGATCTTGATGTATCTTAGCAAGAGTGTTAATGAGAGCATCTAGTTTAAGCATGATCTTTTTAGCGTCAGACAGTTCTCTACTAGTCTGATTGTCTAATTGCTGGTTTGGTAGTAAGTAGTTGTCTTCAACTTGATCAGACCAGAATTTATTAGCGTGAATTGAATTGTCTAATGATATAGTATGAGGGTTGGTATGACGAACTGGAGGTTTTGAGTGTGTAGGAATGACCGGAGGTTTGTCAGCTGAGGTTTAATAAGACGGATTTTATTGGCAAATGATTGGGGTTTTTTTGGATCAAACACGTGTTCATTATCTTTAACGAAAATGGGTCTGATTGGTTTAAAAGGAACGGAGTAGTTCTTGAATTAGGCTGGTTTAAATCTTTGATATAAATTTTGTGTTTGACGATCTTGAGGCGCAGTACGTTTCTTTCGACATGAACGAGAGTCATGTCCAAATGCAGCATAATATGCACATAATTTTGTGTCTGGTTGTGTCCATATAAATCTCTTGTCATCTAAAACTATTTGATCTCCGTTTACCGTAACAAATAGGTCTTGCTCAGATTCGAAGTGAACGAAGGCATATTAGAGATTTCGATAATTTGAACGGGCTTTCAGAATCACCCAAGTCATTGTATTGACCGCTTTAGCAATGGGTTCTAATTCTCGACCAGAAGTATCTTTAGGTAGATTAGTGAGTTTGAGGGTAAATTTAGATCAAAGTTTAATTTCATCAATGGTGGCCGTACAAGGGTGTACACGAACAAGATCCTTAAGAATAAATTGTCCTTTGGTATTATTGAATACGGTCAAATCAGTGCTTTCAGCATAGGATATGGTAGCTTGTTGCCATAAATTTTTAGTAATCATGGAACATCTTAGAATATTCCCATATTTGGAAAATGTCGATCTGATTACGTGCTCAGATGTTGAAATAGGGATCTCAGTTACCTTGATCGCTAGTTCTGGGTTAAACCTGAATTGGGTAGAGCGATCAAGGGGTTTTAATTTTAACTCTGCCATATCTGGAAACTTAGCATGGAGTGCTTTGTCTGCATCTAAACTCGTGAAAAATCCAAATCGGACAATTTTTAGCGTTTTGTTGACAGGGTCTTGCTTTACTGCTGCACCAATAAACGATGTAAATTCAATACCATTGAACATCTCACAAGCACAGTTTATTTTTTCCTTATTTGATCTTCTAGAAAGGAAAGTTTTTGCAGTGCAACAAATGTAGAATGACGAAGCATCGCGAATATGATTAAAGGAGAGTACGTTAGCGGAAGAGTTATTTTTACTGAGTAAGTTTTCAGAGGGGTTGTGAGCTTGATCTTCTTTTATGTCATTTTTATCTTTGGGGGTGACAACCTTAGTGATGTTATCGGGTGAGGTGACAGGTAGTGGGTCGACTTCCATATTTTCTTTTGAATCAGAGGCGACGTTTGAGTTTTCAATATTTTCAGGAGCAGTTGAACCAGGACGGTTTAGAATGGTAACAGCTTTCTTTTGTGGGGGTTTTGAGGATTTATTGTGAATGGGCGAGTCAGGTTGATTGTGAATGTTGCGAGTACCTTTTGGATTGTTATTAAATTTTTTATTTTGAGTTATTTTTCCCATAGTGTTTTGAGAGGAGTAGGAAAGAGTTTTTTTTTCTATCAAAATCAACTAATTTCAATTAACGAATCATTATCCAATTTCACACTACTTCACTTTTATACTGATGAATCACTAACTAATCCATTATTGAGTAATTGAGAATAGGTATAAGATGTATCAATCTAGAATCTTCAGCTTACAATTTCAATACTTTTCAAGCAATTATCACAAATTCACCATTATGAATAAAAGTTGAACTCATTGCATTACTCACTATCATCATTGTTTATCCTTCTAGGTTACAGATTTCAGTCTTTCTAAATAGTCAGACAGTTATAGATAGTTTCAACAACTTCATCATTATGGATAGTTTCACTATCAAAAGAAGGAAAAAAATCTAAAACTATATGATTTAGATCTTATTATCACATATACAATAGTGGTCATAAGTATCTGACTGCCTTTAACTTCAGCTACAAGTAAATTCAAAAATTTTTTTTTATTTAAAAAATACATAACTAACTAACTAAAATTAATACATTGTGTAGTTACCATCTGACTCTATAAGTGCAGCTATACGCCTTTTCATACTAGCTACCAAATACACAGTAAGTACAGGTGATAATCAGTTCCATTCTTTTGTAAGTTCCCCCTTTAATCCTCTAATTAATTAAAATTTTTTTTTGTATATTAATTTTCATTAATCTCCAAACGTTTTCTATAGGGTTTTAGTCTGGAGACATTGATGGTCAAGAAAATATCTCAATGCCATTTCTTCCTTCTATTTTTTCACGATTTTCGATTAATGCTTTGGATCATTATCTTCTTGTAAGATCCAATCTATGTTACTTTTACCAAAAAGTTTAAAGGTGAAAGCCAGAAGACCCTGCTCATATATAGTATACATAAATTAAGCATTAAAGTTCCTCTAAAAGCAAAATAGCTTACCAAATCCAGAAGCAGAAAAACATCCCTAAACATGAACTTTTGATAGATGCTTAACAGAACGAAACACTTTTTTTCTACTAGAAAATTGCTAAACCTTTTTTTTGATATATATAATTGAAATGTACTCTCATCTGTAAAAACAACTTGATTCCAATCAAAATTCTTATGTTTTTTGCCCATTGCAACCTTTTCTTTTGATGGTCTTTTTTAAGCAAAGGTTTAAAAATTTCATTATTAAACTTTTCTCCAGACTTACGAAGATATCGCCTTACTGTTTCTACATTAAGCCCAACACCTCTTTCTTCCATTTTTTCTTGTATTTGAATGGCTGTTATATTATGTTCTTTTTCTGCTATCTTTACAATCTTGTCATCTTTTTCACAGATATTACACAAGACTATTCCAGTCTTTCTAAAGTACTTAGGTCTCAATTTTCATGATATCTTTTAACCCAATAAATAGCTGTAGACTTACTATAATATACCTATTTAGCAATAAATCCAAAACTAAACTTTAGACCAGTTGGATGCTTATGTAAAAAGACAATTTCATATTGTTTCTCTAAAGAAAGTCCATTTTTCAAGCAAAAGTTTGATGATCATCTAAATTTTTTTTTTGTATCATTGACACTTATCAATTTACAAGTGATTATATATTGTGTTACATTATATTTTTAGAAAATTTAAGGGGTAGTTATATAATAATTTTAAATGATCTCAGGCGGTTGGATACTTATGATCGCTACTGTAATATTTAATTTATTGAATAATACTATTGTTAATGAAATGAGAGTAAAAACTATTAGTATTTGTATAACAGATCATGAAAAAACTAATTTTACAGTAGTTTTAACCTGTATAACAAATGAAATTAAACTTTTTCTTATATATTTTTAAACTTAAAAAAATTTTAAAAGGAAATTTTTCATAAGAAATAATTATTTGTATTAATCCAACTGGATGAATGAATAAAAATAAAATATCATATTGGATTGAAAATATTTGAATTAAATATATTAAAAGATTTTCTAATTTACAATCATTATTAGTTTTAGATTCATTTTTAACATATATTGTTAATTCTGTTAAAAGGTATTTTGAAGAAAAAATACTAATATTGCTATTATTTCTGAATGATTAATATTTCAACTATAACCTTTAAATATTTCAATTAATAAATTATTTAAATCAAAAGTAAGATTTATTAATTTATTAAATATTTATTTTATTTTATTTATTTTATTTTTATATTTAATTCTAATTATATTTATAAATTTATTTTTTATAGATGAGAAATAAATATAATGAATAGATGTCTGAATCTTCAAAAGAATTAACCCTGCTAATATAATCAAAAGACTATCTTATAAAATTGTTGTAGATTAGATTAATAGATCATGAAATATAGTTGATCCAAATATCTTTTAAATGCTATAGCATTTCTAATAAACATGATGAAACAGAAGATGATTGGATTTTAATTATGAATATCTTGAATAAATGATGAAGTAAAAATTTTAGATGATATGATAGAAGTAATAATATTAATAATAATCATTATGAGAAAGGAGATTATGATAATGAATAAAATTAAATAATAATTATGTATACTTAATAAACTATAACATTTAATATTGATTAAAGTATAAAATATAATAATAAATTTTGTTTTATATTTAATATATTACAATTGGTCAGATTGATTGATATCATTATGATATTAATTAAAAATTGATTAAATAGTATCTGTTACTATTCAAGAGGGAATATTTTGTAAAGGGATACTAATATCAGCACTATACGGTAATATGTATATTAGTCACTGGTCAATTTCAAAATCAGGAGATCAAATGAATTTACTAATTAAATATGCAGCTTATTAATCACTTTTTTTATTATAATTAATTAGTAAAAACTGAAATTTTCAGTTTTTTTATCATATGTAATCCTTAATTTTTTACCAATAAATTTTATCAATTTTTTTTTTTTAATCTTTAAGTTAAGACGAACATTCTAAGACAAATTTTTTTTGCTATTTATTAATGAGAAGTTAAAAGGATCTCTCTGTAAAGTTGATCACTTTTTTTGTTAACATATTATAACTTTTTAGGTAAATAGGAACTACGTAAACTGTACAAATAAGTTTAGTCTTAAGAAATATATTTTTATTCAAGATTTTTAGTTTTTAAATAAAATAAAAAATTTTGCTATAAATCACTGGTGGTATCATTACTAGTATTACGTAACATTTAATTATCACTAGTATCATACCCCTCTATGATTTAATTTACTATGTATTTTTTAAACTTAGAATTTTTTACTATGAAAAATCTTATTTGTTACACTTATTCATCATATAGGTATTTTTTGTGATTTTTAAAAAATGATTTTTTGTGGAATGGTTATCGTTAAAATGAAAATGATCGATATTCCTGTTTATAATTTCTACAATTTCAGCCTGAATTAAAAATATCACGTGATATTGGTGATAATTACCATTGGTGATTAATAGCAAGCCTCTAAAATAAAATGTAAATTATGTAAAAAAAGGTTACAATATTTTGGTAAACTATCTTAATACTTATTTAAATTTGATGCTTATAATAAAAAAAATCATCTTTTTGATTCTTTTTAACAACATACATATAAACTTCAAAACAAATTTAATAATAATATATCTATATTAATGGTTAACTTCTCATGTAAATAACTTTAAAAAAGAACTAGTATTAGCAGAAGGATCTCAGTTTAAAGTTCAAAAAATTATAAAAAAGCCTTATATATCGAATTATTTAAGGAAGTAAGATATAATAAAATTAGTGCTATTTAAAATTTATTTATATTATTTTTAGTATATTATAAAAAAAGTTGTATTTTATTAAAGTCTTTATTGTATTTGAATCTAATGAAGATAGGCCAATTTATATAATACAAAAATTTTAATTAGTAATTGACACTATACTGAAAATAACTAGTGATTGATATAGTATATACATATACAAGTATCAGAAAATACTAAAATGCATGTCTGAAATGTGAATAGGTTACACTGAATATATTGTTTAAAGTATGTAATGCATTTTTTAAAAAATCGCATTTGTCAAATTTTTTAGCCTAAACTTCTAGTTAGCACTTTAAGTAAACTTAAAGAGTAGACAAAAATACATAAGTTTGAAGTTTAAATATAAGTTTAAAAAATTGTCTGTAACACATGTGCTAATCATTTTTCAAAAAAGTATTTATTATCAGTATACCTATCACATATTTCAGACATATTACATATGATAATACAATAGTACAAATAAAAAGACATGATGCATTTTACCTCTAATAGGATTTTCTACTTTTCTTTTCTTTCACACAATGGCCTAGTATAAGTATTTTGATGAAAATGAGACTAGAACCTAAACTATTTATAAATTCCACAGGGATTGGATTCATATATATAAAGAGAATAATAAAAACCTTACCTATAGTAAAGCTGTGAATACACTTGTAAAGAGCCTTCGTAAGATTGCTAATAAAAGTTCAAATTCTGCAAAAATTCAGAAAGCTAAAAATCTTCTAAATGTGAATATTTGTCCTTATATGGAAAATGTCCTTTGCAATAATCTTTTAGATAATTGTGGTTGTTCACAACAAGAAAAACATAACTTTTAGTTATTCTTCTAATGATCTTTTAGATTGCATTGTAGTTTTAACATCCATAACTAGAAGGTATAATGCTTTTAGCTGATCCTCTGACAGATCTTTTAGATTATTATAGTTTTTAGCACTGATTATTCTTAACATGCAGAAAATACTTATTAGGTTGAACTAATAATATTTTTCTCCTCTTAATCTTCAGAATTATAACTAGAAAAAGAAAGGAAACAATCTCGATAAATTATAGCTTTCTGTTGAAAATAAGGAAGTTCTTTAAGAAAATAATATAAATACTAGAACTAATATTATACAGTTAGTCTCATGTGAAGGTATACAAATTAGTAATATTAGATAAAAAAGAGGTTACAATAATAAAGAATTGGTGACTTCAAAAACAAAAAAGGTCAGAGTATAATTTATTTTTTGAAATTCAACTTGAAATTAACAATAGTTATATAAATTATATTAGTTATCAGTTGACTTTTTGAAAAGTAATGATAAACATCAAGAAAGATGACGATAAAGTGATATGATTAGAGGTCTGATTATTTTTATACATATCTTCTTAATTAATAAGTTCGTTGCTGAATAAACTTATTTCTTATTATAGAGTCTGATTGTTAAAAGGCTTTGAGAAATTAATAAAATTACTCAATATAAAATTATATTTCTTTCAGAAGAAAATGAGTGTAATCCAATTAAATCATCTTTTACTAAACAAGAATAGTTAAAATTTGAAGCTGATTGGTAAAAATGGTCTTATACATGGTTATTAAAATAATTTTGACAAGAAATTTATGTAATTTTTTGAGGAGAGGTTGGTCATAAATAGTAGAGTAAATGAATATATTAAGGATTTATGAATAAATATAATGATATAATTAATAAAGTAATGACTAGATACAGTGTCAATCTAAACAGAATAATTAGAACTTTCAATAAATGTACTCTTATCAATTGACATCATTATAACTTTAGTAAAGAATGGTTATTATAATAAATATAATCTGTTTATAATATATTATATATAGTAGTTTTTATTTTAATGCTTTAATTAATGATATTGAATTTTATTTATTCATAATTTGTTATGCTTCAGTCTCATAGTCAATCTGCTTTACAACAAAGACTTATCAGAGTATACATACAGAATAGAAAATGTTTTTTTTGATATAAATGAAGTTATTTTAATAAGAACATAAGAAGTCTATCTATGCTAATAGTGATATTTATGTTAATTCAATTTAATGTTTGAAGATTTAAGGAAAATTATTTCAAATTGTATAGCAATTCAAATGTAATTTACTGACGTAAATCTTATCACTGATTAGAGGTGAATTAGAAAATAAAAATCAAAAAATTTAGAAGAATTCTAGTAGATTACTAGGAGTACAATATGCTACTAGTTAAAAATATAATATATTACTAATAATGAAGGTGAAGAGTGTCAATTATTAAATAGGATTTGGGGAGGTAGTAGGCAATGCTTGCGAACATGACGATGCAAAAATAGAGCAAGATTAAGAAAAGATTCTTAAATGTAAATAGGAGTTCTTTTATTTTTTTTGGCTAATTAAGTTATGGTAACTATAATATGCCTTAATTTAGTATTGGCATTTGGCCATTTGACTATAGCCAAGATAGCCAAATTTTATTTTAAGTTTGGCCAGCTAAAAATATTATTTTTATATACAATAGCTCACAAAAAAAAATATCAGGAGTGACAAAAATATTGTACGATTAGAAATGAAATATTAAGTAAATTTTCATTAATAACTAAGCTATATTTTATTAGAATCATTTTGGACATCTATTGCATTAATGAAATATTTTTATGAATTATTTAATTTAATATATTGCAATTCTTAAAATCAAATTTTAAAAAATTTTTATTTTTTAACATTTTATATTATATTTTCGTTAAAAGGCTAAAATGTTATTATTAAAGCAAAAACAATTGGATCCAGTAACTCAAAAATCATAAATTTTATAACATGTCATTGACTGACCTTATGTAGATACTTGCAGCTTATTAATTAGTAAAAATATAAAAAAAAGCTAAAAGCTAATCCTTTAGTGAGAACATATAAAATACGAAATATTGAAAAGTAGAGATTTTTTTAAAATTAGATTTTACACTATGCATTACTCTAAACCAAATAATGAACAAAATGTTTCATTAAGTAATAGTTAGCTAATATGTATTAAAAAATATAGCTTAGTTACTTATTAAAAATTTATAAAATTGTCTAATTCTTGACCGTTATCAACAGAGTAATTGACCAGTTATAATAAAGTCACGTAGATGATACAGTATAATGATCCCTTAATTCAGAATTCTGAAAATACTGAGAATTCTGTGAATTCTGAAAATACAGAAGATCTATATAATTCTAAAAATCTTTTAAATACTGATGATAATCCTAATTTTATGAATTAATTAAAGTCTAAGAATATTTAGTGTTATACTTATTTTTAATATTCTAAATTTTATTGTTATTTTTATTATATTTTATATTTTTATTATTTTATGTATTTTTATTATTCTCAATATATTTATTTTACTTATATTTTATTTTTCTAAATTAGTTAGTTTATAGTATAGTAATTAATTAATCTTAACAAAAGAAATTTTGTATAAATAGATAGACGTTTTGCTTATATTGTAAATTAACTCTCTTGTGAATACGAGTTTCAATATTAATAAAAGAATCATTTAAAACTTATATCTTTCTGCCTCTTTATACCTTCATATAGTCTGATATGATCTTACACATTATTTATAATTGAGTTTATCATCTGAATTCTTTAATTAAATTATTTATAATCTCATCTTTCAAGTCTTCATACTTGATAGATTTGTTTAAGTCCAACATGTAAATTTGATAAAGTTAAGAATTAGGCAGATCTTAACGTCTTAATCACAGTAAACTGCAGTTAGAAATTTTGAGTAGAAACTTAATAACATGACCATTTCAAGTTGAAGAATTTCACAATAACACTGTATAATACTTTTATCATCCTCCTATATATATAATTGGTTAACTTTGAAAAACTATAACTTATTAATCACAAATGCTAAAATTATAGTCTTATACTTGTTTTTAAGCTTAAATTTTAAAAAATATTCTGGTAAAATTTAATATTTAATTAATAATACTGATTATATATATATTTTATATAACTTAATGATTTATATTAAAATTTCTTACATAATAAAGTTTGAGTATAGAAATATTTCTAACTAGATATGCTACTATAATACTGATATTGGATTCCAATTTTACTTAATATGGTATTTAAATAAGCTAAAATTTATTAAAATCAGGCTAGCTGATTAAGAATTATTATGTAGCAAAGATTAGTTAATTACTATATAAATTATTTAAATTAATTTTATATAATAATTAACTAATCTTTATTGTATAATAATTTTTAATTAAAATTATTACATTAAAAAATTAGAATCTAATATCAATTTTATAGTAATTAATCTGCTTAAAAATTTTCTATACTCAAATTTTATTATATAATAAATTTTAATATACAGTAGATCATTAGGTTACATAAATTTGTGTTATTAATTAAACATTAAATTTTACTAGAATATTCTTTAAGATTAGGATTTAAAACAAGTATAAAATCATGATTTTATAATTAATGAGTTATAGTCTTTCAAAATTAATTAATTACAATTGTGTTTTTTGTAAACTATTATAAATTATTTATTAATTTTAATTTTTTTTATTTTTCAATATGATAGTATTCAAAGGTAATCAATGCAGTAATAATCCAAAGAATCCTGAAATAGTAATTATATAAAGAGTTTTATGAATGTGAAAGCGTAAAATAAGATATAAATTTAGTAGTAATTTAAAGTAGAATTATATATAAGAAATAAAGAAATTATATATTAAAATATTACTGTTGATAGGTAAAAAAAAATCAGAAAGGCAGAAAGGTTCAGGAGAATATATGAAAATAAAGTATGAAAGTAATATAGTTTAAACTAATTTGATCCTTTATGCCTCATTCTCAGCAATCAAAAGAGTCATAGATAGGATTGCAAGAATGGCAAAATATCAGTACTTTGTGTTTTACTGATAATTAAAAGTGAGTGAATATATTATGATACATCTTCAGCAAATAGATAAATTGCAAATTTAGCACTTTGTATTTTATCTGACAATTTAATAAGCATTTTTAAACTTCTAACCAATTGATTCACCAGACTAAACCCTAAATATTTCTCAAAAGTAATAAGAAAATTACTTAAAAGTAAAGATAATGTTACAACTAATTGCAACTGGTAATAAATAAGCATTATATAATTGTAATTAATTGTGATATTAACAAAAATTAAGTTGTAACTAGTTATAATCAGTGACAAATAAACATTATATGGTTGCAACTAGTTGCAGCGTTATCTTTATTTAAAAATAATGAAAAAGTTTTTTAAACTGGTAAGGAACTGAATCACATAATTAGTGCAGTAAAACACAGTAAAATTTTATTAATTTTGATCAGCATTATTCTATATTTTTTTTCAAATCTTTGAGATAAAATAACTTAGCATTCAGATATTCAATTTATGCAATCTTAGCACTATCAAAAAGTTCTTAATACACTCTTCTATATGAGCTCAAATCTAATTACAGAAAACTAAGATATTCTGCTATAAAAATTAAATCAAAAATATAACATAGAATTAGTTAAAAACTGATTAGTAAATTAATTGTGTTATCCGATTATAACATGATTTTTGCAATTAATTTGACCTAGTATTTTAGTCACAAAAAGCTATAAAGTATTAAAATTAAACGAATAGCTAGAAAATAATGAAAAAAGAACAGAGTAATAAAATCAAATGGATAATAATAAAGCAATAAAAAGGCTATAGAATATAAAACAAGTAAATAGTTAATAATCTACTCATAACTAGATAACATTATAGTATAATTGGATAACACTCTTATAAAAGTGTTATCCAGTCAATTATTTTAAAGTATTAGTAGGATATAACCAATTATAGTACTATAAATTAATATTGTATTTTTATTTTGTTATATTTAAGATGATAATATAATACTAGAATTGAATTCAGATATTTAGCTAAAGAAAAAAATAAGAAATATAAAATATTCTAAATAAATTTAAAAAATGTTAAATTAGATAAAGAAAATAATAAATTTCAATTGATTATCATAAATAATTATATATAGCTATAATAAATTTTTTGTAATTTTCTTTATCTATTTTACTAATTTCTAATAAATGATCAATGAGTATTTAAAATAAAAGGCACTGCTTGTAATTAATAATTCATTTATCATTTTCTTAAATAATAGTTTAATAATCTTTACTTATCAAATACTTTTAATAAATAATAAATAATTTTAATTATAGATTTAAATAGAACTAATTTAGGTTTTTTTATTAACTTATATCATATGCTTAATTATTATTATATATTTACTGCTATTTTAATATTTTTCTTTATTTTTTGAGTTAATCAACATGATTTATAAAGAAATTTCATTTAATTTAATTAGTTAATAGAATATTAATAATTTGAAGTTTAAAGTCTTTCATAATTTTATTATAATTTAAATTATTCTTTACATTAATAGTTTTCAAAATTATTTTTATTTAGCTTAAATATAAAAAGAAAAAATCAGTTAAAATATAAAATATTTAAATATAAATTCAAATATGCTTTATTTCTTTTATATTAATTTCTTTTATTGCTGAATTATCATTGTTCTTAGAATATGATAATTCTAATTTATTATTTATATAGTGACCTAATTTTTTTTTTAATTTGAATGACAATTTACTAATCTTTTTTATTTTGTAAAAGGATTATTGTCTAACTACCTCAATAATTTAAGCAGCTATATTTTCTTAAATTATTCAAAATTATTCAAGTTTTAAATATTAAAAAGAAAAATATTAGGATTTAATATTTTGATATTATATTATATTAAAAATATAATGATAAATTTTTTTAAAATTTTGTTTTTTATTATAAAAATAATAATATAATTGAATAAAAATAAACATTTTTTTAGATATACTTCTTTATTTATAAAAATTTTTATTTAAATATTAAAATTTATTATAAGTAAAATTACTTTTAAATAAAAAATAATATTTAAATTGGATTTGTATAATAATTTTAAAATTATTTAAATACTTCATACTTTTTATAATTTTTTAACGTTTTAAAGAAAATAAATAATATAAAAAATTTAATATATTAGAATTGATTTTAAATAAAACTAAAAGACTATATAATTAGTATAATTTTTAATATCTAAAAATATAATTATAATATAAGAAAAATATCAAATATTACATAGTAAAAATTAAATCTAAATTATTTAAAGGTTAGATTTATTATTAGTAATATATCAGAAATCAATTTTATAATATAATTGAATGTTTTTCTATATTTTTTAGATTTTTATTTTAAAACTTTTATTTTACTTTATATTAATTTAAAATAAATTTGTATAATTAAATTTAATGAATTAATAAAATTGATATAAACTTATTAAAAAAAATAATATAATCATATTTCTTATTAAAAATATTAATAAATAAACTAATATTTAATTTAAATTTTATATAATTTATATTATTATATAATATAAATTATATAAATTTATTTTTTTTATCTTAATTTATATATATAAATTTATTAGATTAATTATATAAGATTAAGAAATTTTTATGTATTAGATAAAATTAATATTATATTTATCTAATTTATATTAATCATTATAATAATTATACTAATTGTTTTAATCTTATATTAACTTATATTTATAATTTTAATATAAATAATAATAATAATAATTATTTTATTATATTACAACTATTTAAATATTTTGTATTATAAATAATTAATATTATATTTAAAAATATTTAATATATTAATTTAAATTTCAAATTACTTTTCTTATTTTATTATATTAAAATTTAAAACATTTAATTTAAATATTTTAAATAAAAAAAAAATTACTTATAATCATCATACGGTTATGATCACTAGCATTACATGATAAATAATATATAAAAATTATGTAATGCAATCAATAAAATAAACTACGAGAAACTATTTTCTTTTCATTGTTTTTTTTTTACTCTTACTTTACCTTTTGTTTTGTTATAGATATAATTATAGAAGGTAAGTTTTTGATTTAATGTTTGTTTTCTTTGTAATCAGACTTTAAATAATTTATTTTTATTGAAGGTAAGTAGGATTACCAAAATGATACAGTTTATAATGAAGGCATTAATCATATCAAATTTATAGAAGAAATAATTGAATCTATTATTAAAATTATTGTTAGTGATTCTTTTTCATTATGGGAAGAAGCTAAAGTACAACTGAACCAAATATGCAAAAGTAACTAGATTTACTTTTACTGTAAGCGTACCAAAATTGACAATAAAATTGTCTGTTATAGAATATTTGAATATAGTCATTTTAGAGAATTAATATCTAATAAAGTAATTGATCTAAATCATCAGTGTAAACATCCTTCTAGAAAAATTAAATATACTTAGCATATAAATCTCTCTAATTGCTCAAAATATTATTATTGTTTTAAAAGAAAACTATGATAACAGGGTTGATTATGATTTATCAGTACAAAAGCACAAAAATGTATTAATTACTTCACAAGATAAATTGGTAAGTATAAAGCGTAAATCCAATACTGACAAAATAGTAATAAACAAAAATAAATATACAAAGTTTGTGAAGAACCTGATCATAATGCTAAATAATGCACAAAGTAGCATCAATGATACAAAGCAGAAAATGTTTAACTTATTATAATTTATATTCTTTAATTAGTCAGCCTCAAATTATAGTAGTAATTTGAGCCTAGCATCTTTTAGTCACCGGAACCTTGTAATAAAATTTCATAGAATGTATTACAATTCAAATTTAATATATACATTATGCTTTTTATTGATCTCAATTTGTTTAATTAGTTTGAAATAATATATTTTTAATGTTTTAATGCTAAATTTAAATTTGATAATATTACATAATGCGGTAACAATCACCTCTGATTACATTACATAACCAACTAAGCCTAGTAAGCTAAATAAAATCAAAGGTTCTTTATTCATCTTATTTATAGTGAGCCATTAGCTCGCTTAAACCTTACCTGAGCCAGTTAAAAAAATTCTAAAAAAAATATACAATAGCGGTCATAAGTATCCGACCGCCTCTAACTCCAGCTACAAGTAAGTAAATTTAAAAAATTTTTTTTTATTTAAAAATACATAACCAACTAACTAAAATTAATACATTGTGTAATCACCATCTGACTCTATA
>CAJVPP010001545.1:0-19349 GCA_910592005.1 Funneliformis mosseae | reverse complement strand
TATATAGATTTTGTTAATATCACAAAATTATGTGATATTTGCATAATATTGTAAATTAAAAGAAATCATCGTCCCTGCAGGTTAGGTAAACTGATCTGACAGATTAACCAATCAAATTATATAGAGCAGATATATTAAAATTTATCGTTTAAAAAATAAAATTATTTTTTTAAAGTTACAGTATCCGATACATAGGAATCTTTAAACGGAGTATTAAGGTGTTACCCTCTACACCTGAGAATCCCAAAGTCATGACTAGATACATAGTTCTAGCCAGAACCTGCCCTGTAATACTGGTCTAAAGATTGCCACCTAGGTCGATATCTTTAAGAGCTAGCCCTCAGAGTCCCTAGACCTCAGAACCACTGTCAAATTTGGATAGAGGGATCACTTTCAACCACAGGTACTTTTTTGTCAATTTTTTCCTGTGTTTACCAATACTATATCTGGATACTATTACCTCTGCCTGATATCAGGATATTTTACACATGATCAGGAAGGCTTAGACATTGTTCATCTTATAGAACCTCAGAAAGGTAGGTGGCTGTTATACCCATATCATCAAATTCACCTAGGAATTGAACCCGACCTCTACCCCTAATGACAGCTCGATTAGAGGGTGCTGCGGCAGTGCAATGCAGTCTATTATCATCCTAGTCACCCGTAGGTAGTACCTAATCTACTAATTACTGATTAATCACTTCCTTACTTATGTAAGGGCCCCTGAAATTGAAGACGTAAGACAGTATCCGTTACAGACCTATCAGTGAAGGCCAAGTTTCTGTCAATCCCTGGCTTCATTTGCATCTACTTATTCTGCAATTTCAGTATTTAGGCATGATCGACAGGTTGATCGACCAGTTTCTAATACATATTAGTATATACGTCTACATATTCAGTTACATATGAAATTCTAATGAAAATCATCTAGTTTTATGCCTCAGCTGAGACTTGAACCTGTGGCTATTGCAGTGTAACCCATAATAAGAGCTTAGTTGTTACCAACTGAACTAGGGATGCTGATCTCCTCTATTGAGATTCTGGAGGAATCTTAGGTTAGCAATAATATTATTATCAGCTGACATAGTATTTCTTATTTGATAAGCTTTATTTTTAAATTAATTAGCATTAATAGTATACAATGCATTATTATTAATTAAACTGTTAATAGTATTAATATTTATAAGACTAATATTATCTTTAATATTTTACAATTTCTGATTTTTTCTTTAACTTAGTTTTATACTAATCTTTTGCTTTAATTTCAAGCTGATTTTTAAAGATTTCATAAATTCTTTGATCGCATATAATGCTTTGCATTTAGATCATAATTTGTAGTCTCATATTATTAACAAAAATTACTAATAAAAGTTTCTAGATTTTTATTAAAAAGACCATAAAATTTTTGAAGA
Source organism: Funneliformis mosseae (assembly GCA_910592005.1). Lineage (NCBI taxonomy): Eukaryota > Fungi > Glomeromycota > Glomeromycetes > Glomerales > Glomeraceae > Funneliformis > Funneliformis mosseae. The sequence continues at coordinate 17,937 of CAJVPP010001545.1, read as the reverse complement.
ATATATCCTACTATTCTTATTTATTATATATTAGGTGAGTTATTCTGTAATTTTAAAATTTATTGCTATAAATTTAAAATAATTTGCTATAATTATTTTTCTTAGCTTTCTATTTTACATATCTATTATACAATAACATAATAGATATTTAACTGATCTGTGATTTTATTGATTAAATTTTGTGATGATCATTTTTGAAATATCACATAATTGTTAAATTTGATTGGTACAAAAGGTTAGTTTTAGACTATTAAAAATATTTTTTGACTATTTTTTTATATAAAAATTCTTGAATTAACATTAAATCAAAAATATAAAAATATTAAATATATCTATATTTTTTTATAATAATCATAAAAATTAGAAAAAAAGTAGAAAATTAAAAAAACTTGTAATATTAAATTAAAAAGTAAAATTATAAATATACTAGATATCTTATATTTAAACTATTATCTAATAATATTTGTAATAAATATAAATATTTAGATTAAAAAAAAGATATAATATTTGTATATAATCATACTTTTTATCATAAATATTTTTTAAAACAAAATAATAATTGTAAAAAATTTTATAAAAAAGGTGTTATCTTTAATGTAAAATCTTATATAAAAAGATTATAAAAAGATGAATAATTTATTAAATGATGAAATATTAGATAATGAAGAAGTAGCAATAATAGAAAAAATATTGGTAGATTTTAAAAATATTTTAAACTTGGTAAATTATAAATTATTAAATAAAATATATTGTAATATATATAATTTTAACCTTAAAATTTCAGCTCTCATCTAACTTTCTTAAGAGCAGAGACCTTCAGATCTTTTTTTATCTAAATGCAAAAAAAGAAATAAATGATATATCAATGTAAAAAAATTGTGTATTGATAGATTAGTTTTAAAATATTATTAATCTTTTTATTACTTTAAATTAATTGAAATTGAATGTTATATAATATAAAAAAAATTGACATTTGATTTTATCATCACTAATATAATGAATGTGCATTATATTTTATATAACTGATTTAGATTATATTCTAGAAATCTTATATCTGCTTGAGTTTATTTATATAATTCTTTTAAGTTCTAGGTTAATTATTTGCATGATCTCTTTTATTCCTCTATATTACTAATATATTTATGCATGATTCTTCTAAGATTATTAATTTCAGTATCTTTGTATTTCCTAAGATCATTAATTTCTTCATTTTTATATTGACGTGTATCTCTTTTATCATTTAAAGTTTAAATTAACATATAGATATTACATAATACTTATTGTTTTACACTTTTAATTTGTGTAATTTATTCTATAAGTTATCTATCTTGATTCTCTCAATATTATTAAATTATTCTAATATAGCTAATAGTATAAATTAAACTTGCAGTAATTTTATTAAATTGCTTAACTATATAGTAGCAATCATAAGTATCTGACTACCTGAGATCATTCAAAATTATTATATAACTACCCCTTAAATTTTTCAGAAATATAATATAACACAATACATGATCACTGTAAATTTATAAGTAAATGATACAAAAAAAAAATTTAGATGATCATCAAACTTTCGCTTGAAAAATGGAACTTTCTTTAGAAAAATGATATAAAATTATCTTTTTATATGAGCATCCAGCTGGTCCAAAGTTTAGTTTTGGATTTATTGCTAAACAAGTATGTTGTAGTAAGTTTACAGCTATTTATTGGATTAAAAGATATCATAAAAATCAGGACCTAAGTATCAGGGCTGATGATATTCAGTATTTCACAAAAATTCACATATTTTACAAAATTATGTAATAAATATATTTAACACCCCTGATTACTGCATAATTTCATAAACTTCTCAAGGATTCTATATGAATCACAAAAAAAATTTTAATTATCGATTTATCAATCTCTTTTTTTACTTTAGAAATGTTGTCTAAAAAATACATTAAACTAATAAAACTATAACTGTTTATACAAAAATTAAAGAACATCTAGATGTTTTTTATATTAAAAATAGTCTTTTATTTTGTAACTATTATGACTTTTCTGTAGAATAGAGATATAAGTCAATAATAGATTCTCATTATTTAGAAAAAAAACACTTGGCACAAAAAAAATTATAAAGTTAACCAAAACAAAAAAACTAATAAACTTTAGAAATAACTTTTTATGCAGCTGATTCTAAAAGAGAAGTTGTAGAAAATTTAATTCAAGCAATTGCAAGTGCAAATATTCTATTAAAAAAATCAATCACCTTCTTTTTTTTAAAAAATATCTTAAAGAAGGAGGAGTAATTTCTCAAGCTTCAACCTTACGCCAATTATATTTACCTTCTGTTTTTGAAAACTATATAAAACTTCTTCTTTCAATTTTTAATTCAAAATTTATTTATATTATAATAGATAAGCTTAGTGATAATTGTGTACAAGTATTGTTAATACATTTTTTGCTTATCGTCAAAATATAAAACTGGTTTCTGTTAATTTTTTACAATGTGTTAACAATATAACTAGTTAATAATACAACTATTAGATAAACATTTCTTTCCATTTTACACTCTTATAATATATTCCTTAGTATTTCACATTTATTTCTTTCTAATTTAGCTGTATACATGAAAAAATATTTTCAAGAAATTTTAAAGCCAGTTATGCTTCAGCTAATTTATGTGCCATATTCAGCATATATATTAAATCTTATTGGGTAAGAATTTTGCATGATTTTTTTTAAATTAAAAATAAATTGCATATTTTAATGAATTTTTATAATAATTAATTTAATTAGAGAGACTTGAAGTAGGACCGATGATTTTTTGTAATGCTAAATGGTAAATTTTGTGTATGATAAAAATAATTTTGTGATTTGCGGTGATAGCATATTTTTATCAATTATGTGTAGTTTTGTGACACATTTTATAAAATATGTGAATTTATGTGCGAAAAAAATTTATTTATTTATAATTTGTAAAATTTAATCAATTATAATACAATATATTAAGTTGTTTTAATGATTCTTTAAATAAACTTTGACGATTAGAATCTAAAAGTGAATTATATAAGGAAAAACTACATTCAACTGTACAGCTTGAGATTGGTAATCAAATATAATCTAATGTAATATTAGAAAGAATTGGTAAACTAATAGAAATTTTTTCTAATAATCATCTAAGTTAATTTCATCCAAATTTTCATTAAATTCCAATTCACAATATATTGCCTATTCATATAGTAAACTATCAGAAGGTTCATTAAGTTCTATAATTATTAAATAATGACAAATATTCTTTCTTTGAATATCTCCTAAATGAATATATTGCAGGTTAAAAACTGATATATATAAAAAAGTGAGCGTGTAGGATGATTAGAAATGTGAGCTGAAAACTTGTCATATATTATTTGAAAAACATAACGAAATATTTGGTAAATATGATTAGAATTAAAAGAATATTATTGAATTATATTTTTAATTTCAAAATCAAAATAAGATGCATTAATATTTGAATCAATAAATGCTATAAGTTGCTGTAATTGACCTTCAACAAAAAGAAAAACTGGCTTGTTTTATTGTTGAAAAAAATCCAAATCTTGCACAAATTCTTTGGCATAAATTGAAATAAAGTAATATAAATTGTAATAATACTAATATCTTATGAATCTTGTAATGTTGTGTAGATAGTTTTTATTATTTCATTTCGTGATTCTTGTTTATACTCATATTTAAAAAAATCAGTCTAATACTGAATATGATCTTTTGCATAAAACACTATTCTGAACTAACTATTCTATTGAGTTTAATTTAGAAGTAAAATTTTACGAGAAGAATTAATGCCATTCATTTTAAAATGAATTATATAATAGTTTTTTTCATGCAGGTAATTTGACAAATGATTCTTTGATTTTAGCTAAAAAAATCTTTAATTGTAAAAATGGTGATAAATCTCTCTAAGTCTCTCTAATTAAATTAATTATTATAAAAATTTATTAAAATATACAATTTATTTTCAATTTGAAAAATATCATATAAAATTCTTACTCAATAAGATTTAATATATGTACTGGACATGATACATGAATTAGCTGAGGCATAACTGGCTTTAAAACTTCGCGAAAACATTTTTACATGTACATAGCTGAATCAAAAAGAAATAAATATAGAATACTAAAGGATATATTATAAGAGTATAAAATGAAAAGAAGTGTTTGTCCAATAGTTATATTGTTAATACATTATAAAAAATTAACAGAAACCAGTTTTGTATTTTGATGATAAGCAAAAAGTGTATTAACAATACTATGTGTACAATCATCACTAAGCTCATTCATTATAATACAAATGGGTTTTGAATTAAAAATTGAAAAAAGAAGTTTTACATAATTTTCAAAAATAGAAGGTAAATATAATTGGCATAAGGTTGGAGCTTAAGGAATTACTCCTCCTTCTTTAAGATATTTTTTAAAAAAAGGAAGAAGGTGATTGATTTTTTCTAATGGAATATTTGTATTTGCAAATGTTTGAATTAAATTTTCTACAACTTTTCTTTTGGAATCAGTTGTATGAAAAGTTATTTCTAAAGTTTGTTTGTTTTTTTGTTTTAGTTAGCTTCATAATTTTTTTTTACGCTAAGTGTTTTTTTCCTAAATAATGAGAATCTACTGTTGACTTATGTCTCCATTTCACAGAAAGGTCACAATAATTACAAAATAAAAGACTATTTTTAACATGAAAAATGTTTGAATATTCTTTAATTCTTATATAAACAGTTATAGTTTTATTAGTTTTAGTATATTTTCTAGATGACATTTCTAAAGTAAAAAAAGAGATTGATAAATCGATAATCAAATTTTTTTTATGATTTATATAAAATCCCTGAAAAGTTTGTGAAATTATGCGGTGATCAGGAGTATTAAATATATTCATCACATAATTTTGTAAAATATATGAATTTTTGTGAAATGCCGAATATTATCAGCTTCAATAACAAGTTGTTACTATTAGAATTATTCTTAAAAAAATTAAAAAAGGGTGTTATAAATAAGACATGTAACAGGATATTACAAATACATTTTTTCATATAATAAATATACATAAATACATAATATCAGTTGAAGGATATGCGAATAATACTTTGATCTAGATGAAATCTGATCTATTTCGTTTACAAATAACTTAAAAAAGGAGATATAAGCAGTGATGTAATAGGACAGTATTTTACAAGATTTTTAATGTTCTAGACTGTTCTAGCTAAAACATTTCAGGCTAGTCCTATCCAAGATAATTGTTTCAGTAATTACTAATTATTTAAAATTACAATATATATATATTCTAAAATATTTCAGATATCATAAAGTCTTTGTCTAAAGACTTAGACTGTTCCAGACTGTCATATCTAAGAATATGTCTCATCTCAGTTACAACACTAGATATAAGTGTCTACAGATTGAAGCACTATATATGAAATATCTTTTACTATTTTTTATATTATATACTTAAAACTTGATATGATAAAAGTTTTACCATTAGGATTTAACACTATCTTTAATTTGATCTCATCATAAAAGTTTAATTAGCAATTAAATCAACTGGTTATTCTATCACATTTTAAATTTAATTACTATAAAGAGAAAAATAAATATTTAAGATAATTTTTTACTACATTAAAAAATTTAAGAATAGCTATACAAATAAGAATAAATTAAAAATTGAATATTATTTATTGAATATTAATCTTTATAGTTCGATTATTAAAAAAAGAATATAAATTTTATAAATCAGAGATAATTTATTATTATTAATTCATATTGTATTTTTTAAACTAATTTGAAAGATTAATTAAAATGAAATTATTAAATAAAAAAAAATTGTGAATAAATTATATTTTAAATTTGTAAAATTTATTAACTTTACTATAAATCTTAGAATTATCATATTAAAATATATCTAATAGTAATATTTTTAAATTTTAAAATTAATAATTATTAATTTTGTAATTTTTAATAATAACTTATTATGTAATAATTATTTAAAATAAAAATTTAATTTATTAAGAACTTATTTAAATAATAGTATTTTTATATTTTAGAGATTGATAGATAATAAGATATATAAGTTTAAAAATTTTTTTTTAATAATATTTTATTATATATTTATCTTTAATAAATCACTAGTTAATTACATTTTTTTTTATTTTTTACTTAAAAAATATCATAAAATTTATTATAAAAGTATTTAATTTTTAATAAAAATATTTAAAATAATTAAAATAATTTTAATTAATAAATAAAATTGTGTAGATAAAACATTTAAAGAGATAAAATTATATGAAAAATAATTTTATTATTGATTATTATTAAGTTATCATCTGCGAGTGTTCAGCACTAAGTCATATGATTTGTATATAGTAAATTATAAGATAATATATATAATAAATAATTATAATAAAGTTAAATCTCTCGTTAATAACAATTAATAACTATCATAATAACTCAAAACTCATGCGTTACTTTAATAAAACTAGATTCTATAGTTCTTGAACTTTACTATAGATCTTACTCCTTTTATTAGTGAGTAATTTCAGATGAAATAAAACTAAAATTTCTAATTCGATTAGGACAACAAACTAAAATTTGACTTAATGAAAAAGATTTTATTTTAACAATACAAAATGGTTTTAATAATACCATATTAATGCTAATGTATTATTATCAAAGTTGACTATATATTATAACAGAGTAAAATTCTACAAAAGCTATTTTTACAATTTATAAAAACTGACTCAATATTTCAACATGTTATTTAGAATATCAAGCAATAGGTTGAAATGATGAAAATATTATTAAAATTCTAAAACATGTTATTCAATATATTTCTGTTACTATTAATATAGACAATTATAAAATTTTTATTTATAGTATTGGGTCTTCTTCATATGAAAAATAGTGTTATGCAGATTCAGGTTTTCAAGCTTTCTTTTTCTATACATATTGTTAATGTATAATCTTTTCAGGTTGCAACTATAGACGTGATATCAGAAGGTTAACTCTTTTATAGTCTACGTACAATTCTAATTAGTTTATGCTAATCTTAGTTAATTTACTACCAGTTTATCAAGTTTGAGTTAAATAGTACTCTAAAACTGATTTACAGTCTTCAGTTTTAATCCATTTTATTTAGTAACTGGTTTTAAAAAAAATTTTAAAAATCTGATAATCGGTTTTCAATATAAAAATCAGTTTTAAAACTCAAATTAGTTTATAATTTCAAATTGGTTAATATATAAAATTAGTTTAAGGATTTAATTTTTAAACTTAAATATTTATTTAAAATAAAAAAGTATATTATAATATATTTAAATTAATTTTTTATATTAAAATTTGTGAATTATAATATAATCAATATAAAGTAAATTAATATCATTTTATTCTTTATTCAATTTTCATTTTAAAAAATGGATGAAACTAATAATAAACGTAAAAGAGAAATTCAAGTATTATTTGGATTACTATTTTGAGAAGTATGATGAAAAGAAAAAACAGTTATATCTTGTTTATCAGGTATGCAAAAATAAAAGTATTATAAAACATTATAAGTGGACAAAAGATACTTCAATTACTACTGCTCAAAGACATCTTTAGAAATCATAGAATTGATAAAAATTATCTAAAAGAGCCAGTTAATACAGATGGTAATATTAGAACAGTAATAAAATATATTACTATAAAGCGTCAATTATCTTTAGAACAGTTTTTTATAACTTTTATTATTATTAATTGTCAACTATTAAATATTCTTCAAAATTATGCATTTCAAAATATACTTCATAAATTTGAACTAGAATTTAGAATACTAATTGAAGAAAAAAGCAAAGAAATGATACGTAATAGTTATAATTAGACAAAAGAAAATCTTAAGGAATTATTAAAATCTAATGCAAATAGCATTAATATTATAACAGATCTTTAGACTTGTCATCAAATAATGGCTATATTAGTGTAATAATTTTATAATTAGACTAAGAAATAAAATTATATAAAGCATTGATTGGTATAGAATTATTACCCAATCTACATATATCTAAAAATATTAAAAATTGCTTAAATAATATTCTTGAAAATTAAAATTTAAAAGATAAGTGTTTTGCAACTACAATAGACAATAGTCCAAATGTCAAAAATGCAATTTCTTTAATGAATAATGTTGAAAATATAGGCTGTGCTGTACATATATTATATTTTACTATTACAAAAAGTTTAGCTGAATTAATAATCTTATTCTTTTTTTTTTGCTTTGAGTCCAAAACAAATAAAATGATTAAAAGAAGTATAAGAAAATCAAAGGATATCCAAAAATACTTGAAATAATTCAAGATATACATATACAATAGAATAGTTCATATCTTGCATAAACAAGATTATTAGAATTAAAGGTTGCTATAAAATGGCTTGAAAATATATTATATTTAGCTTATGCAAAAAAATGATAAAGATGATGGTGATTATTTAAAATTAATATCACTTACAGAGTCAGAATGGATGTAAGTATTAATAATTATTTGTCAAAAAATGTTAATTAAAACTTATTTTAACGAAATAATTTTTAATTTTTTAAGTTTATTACAAGATTTAGTAAATTTTTTAAAACTATTTTTAGATGCTATGAACTTTTTATCTGGTTCAAATACTCTACTCTAAATTTTGTGTATTCAATAATGTATTACTTAATAAATGAATTTGCTCTTAAAAATAGAAAATCTGAGAATAACTTATTTAATTTAATTTACAGTTCTATATAAGCTAATGAAATTGAATATGAAGATAATAGAGGTAATTGCAAAATATAAAATTTTATTACTTATAATTTTAACTGTATTGTAAATATTAATTTTAAAATTTATTTATTATAATTAAGGTATTATTATAAATGAAATTAATAATGAAAGAAATAAAACAGATTCAGATTATGAATTATTACAAAATTCTATAATTGAACCAAGACTTGTTAAAATTCCATTAAGAGGTTTAAAAAGAAGAGAGAGGGGACTAAGAAGAGGATATGAAAGAATAAGAATTAATAATACAGAAAGTAGACAAAGAATAAATGTAAATTCTAGATTTCAAAATTGATAACTTATTAAAAATCCAGTTATTATCACAGGCCTTTAAAAAAGGTGCAATCTTCTATTTACTTATATATGAAAGAATATTAGCAAGTGTCTAAACTAGTAGGAATGATAGCAGCAATTATGAATCCTCAATTAAAAAGTCTCAAATTTGTTAGTGATGATATTATCAAATTTTAAACAATTGAAAAATTACTTGATCTTTACTTTGATGAGCAATTAGCAAATGAATTTGATTCTTTAGATTCTACTGACAATACTAATATCAGATAGAGCACAACTATGTTTTTGTCATCAAATTCTATTATTACTGCACTTTTTGATAATGATATTAATGATAATAATATTGAGGATAATGAAATTAATGCTTACTTGAATTTACAAATATCAAAAAAATGTGATCCCTTTAACTGGTGAAAGGAAAATTCAAAAAAATTTCCTTTATTAATACAAATTACATGTAAATACTTATCAATGCCAGCCACTTTGGTACTTAGTAAAAGACTTTTTTCAGATGTTGAATTGCATATTACAGTACGTTGCAACTGTTTAAATTCAGAATTAGTTAAGCAACTTTTATTTTTAAAATGAAATATAGCTTTATTTTCAATTTTTTAACCAGCTAAATAGTTAGTATAATACATTAAATTCAAAGGCAATTTGTATAAAATTTTATGTGCAGAAAATTTTATATTAATTCAATAAAATAATAGTATACACAAAAAAGATAATACAAATAATATTTTTTTTTCAAATTTATTTATTTTTTATTTATATTTAATGGTACAAATATATAAAATAAAATTAATTTAAAATATATACATTAAGTCAATAACAAATATTAAAGATGAATTCGCAATTGATTCTAAATTTGCAATATTACAGACTTTGAAGTTGAATTTTGTATAGTAATCTACGTTCCTAATGAAAAATTTATAAAAAAAAGAAAAACTGTTAATATATATTTTTAAAGATAAAACCAACCCACCTGTTAAAATTAATTTTTCTAGGAAATTTAAGACTAAAATATACAAAAAAATGATACAAAAGTAAGTAGTAAATATTTGTTTTATATTAAAAAAAATTAACAAATTAGATTACTTTAATCCAAGATTCCAGATTTAGTCTAAAAAATAAGTTAATATTAGTTTTTTTAAAATTAAAAAATATTTTAACAATATTTCTTATTAGACTTTACTTCTGATCCAGTTTTAACTCAAGGTATCAAAGATTCGAACAATTTCTATAAAGATAAATTAAAGCTAATATAAGTGGCTTTTTTTAAAAAAAAAAATTAAAATTCACCATCAAAACTTACCTTCAATCTGATTAAAACTCAAACTTTCAAGGATTCTTATCATTCTACAAAGGTAAGAGTAAATATTAATTTTATTAAAAAAAAAACACTAATTATTCTATTAGGACTTAGCTATAATCTAAGATTCCATTGTTTATAGATTCTGAATTGATTCTACAAAGGTAAGTTTTTAGTTTATTTTAAAAAATTAAAAAAAAATTTAAATGACAAATTTTTTCAATTAGGCTTACTTCCGATTCAAAATTCAAGAATTAAAATCATCCTACAAAGGTAAATTGATATTAATTTTTTTTTAAAATTTAAAAAAAAATTAATTAACAAATTTTTTCATTAAAGCATACCTATAATAAAGTTTTAAGGATCTGTCCTATAAAAATAAGTTTAGCGTTAATTTTTTAAAAATTATAAAAAAAAAGATATTAACAAATCATTTCACTATATAAACTTACCTCTGATAAAAGACACCAAGCAATGGGAGAAGGTTATTCAACTTTAGAAACTGCTCTATATATAAGTAATGTAGCTAGACTTTGGATCTAGACGGATTCTGATAGGTATCTGTAATTTTTTTTTTAAAAATAAAAAATAAAAAACATTAACTAATAATTTAAAAAATTAGGCATACCTTCAATCAGTCCTAAAATTTAAAGATTCTGGACTATTTCTCCATCACTCTTAATCAATGATAAAAATAATGCTGATAAATCAAAATTAATGGTAGACTTGGAAAAAGAACAAAAGGAGTTAAATTCTCTTGAAATAAGCTGGTTAACTACTCAAATTTCTCTGCATCTAAACTGCGACAAATTATTTGTCAGTTTCAGCAAGATTTAATTCACCCTAAGAGTTGAATAATAGCTGGATGAGATATTGATTCTCAAATTCTACTTCAAATGGAAATTAAAATTTTTCTAACCACTAGTTTAGCCACTCAAGTTTAATGCTGCTATTAGCAAACAGCTTTGACTTTTCTAAACTACACCCTTGACCAAGTAGTGATCGAATTAGTCTAATATGATTACTACAATTAAAATCGTCCTTTGACTTCACTACAAAAAACTGCTAATAGTTGAAATTAGATACTACTATCCTTTTACCTTAAGAAAGCGTGAAAAAAATCTTAATTTAAAGAGCAAAAAAGTTCTTTTTACTGGTGGTAAATTTTAGTGTTAGATTTTTAAAATCAAAAAAAATAAATTAAAACAAATTTATCCATTAGGGCTTTATCTACAATTTGATTCCAATCTAGAATTTGGACTGTCTTATAATAAAATAGTAAACTTATTTTTACCTTTTTTTTTTTAAAACAAATCAACTAATAAATGACTATTCCTTCTACATAAAATTTTCAAATCCTAATATTTTGTGACTGCCGCATCTCAAAATTTCTTTTAATAATTACCATAAATTTTTTATGGAGTTCAAGTTGGAACTGTAGATGGTCAATCAATGACAGTTAGAATTTGAATTTTTTAACTATGCAACTCCTATACTTAGATCATTATCCTGCTAGATATTATATAATATTCTTTTGATTCAGTAAGAAACCTTCAACATAAAATTCTTCAGTCATATTCTCTCGGAAGCAGATAAAAACTGGTTTTGTTCTAATTACAAAATCCATTACATGTGTTAATTTTTGTCTGATTCTTTAGAATAAAATTGAAAATTTAAAATGCCAACAGATTGTATTTTAAATGTTTAATTAAAGTTTAATCTGATTTGAATTAAATTGGTGATCTATTTGTAATTTTTTTAATATTCAAAATTGCATTCTAATAAAAATAATTTTTTTTAAAAAATAAATTCCTAATTCGTAATTTTCGTTATTAAATTATTTAATTGTAAACAAATTCCATAATATTTTTTACAAATAAATAATAAATAAAAATTATGCGGAAACCAGTTTTCTTCGATAAACTGGTTATTATATGAAATCTGATTTATACAATTCAGTTTACCAAAGAAAATGATTTACAACTAAATTGCAAAAGTTGATCAGTTTGAAACTGGTTTATGATTACGTAACTGGTTTAAAGCATTAGAGTTAATTTTATTAAACATTGTCAATGAAGCAATTGACCAATCATAATAAAGTCACGTGGATGATGTAGTATGATGATCTCTTAACCTAGAATTCTGAAAATACTGAGAATTCTGTAAATTCTAAAAATATGAAGAATCTACATAATTCTGAAGATCTTCTAAATATTGATGATAATCCTAATTTTACTAATTAAAAGGAGTCTAAGAATATTTAGCATTATACATATTTTTAATATTCTAATTTTATTATTATTTTTATTTTATCTTGTATTTTTATTATTTTACGTATTTTTATTATATTTTACTTATATTTTATGTTGCTAAATTAGTTAGTTTATAGCATAGTAATTAGTTAGTTATGACAAAAGAAATTTTGTATAAATAGATAGACTTTTTGCTTACGTTGTAAATTAACTCTTTTGCGAATATAAATTTCAATATTAATAAAGAAATCAATTAAAACCTATATCTTTCTGCCTTTTCATATCTTCATATAGTCTGACGTAATTTCTACACATTATTTGTAATTGAGTTTTTTATCTGAATTCTTTAATTAAAATTATTCATAATCTCGTCTTTCAAATCTTCATACTTGATAGATTTGTTTAAGTCTAATGTATAAATTTAGTAAAGTTAAAAGTTAAGCAGATCTTAACGTCTTAACCGCAGTAAGCTGCAGTTAGAAATTTTGAGTAGAAACTTGATAACGTGACCACCTTAAATTGAAGAATTTCACAGTGACAATGTGAATAGCTTTAATCACAAGTTAAGAATTATCATAGTAATTCACGAAGAGTTTCAAATAAGAAGTAAGAAATACTTTATTGAAATAAAAGAAAAATAATAAGATAATAATATATAAAAGAAATAAGAAAATAGAAATAAGAAACAGAGATGCATAAGGTGAAGAGTAATATTACACTATCTTTTACAAGAGAGAGGTTTCTATATAGCTGTCAGTCTGTCTTTTCTTAACTGATAAAAGGGTTTGTATTTATATCTATTCTATTACATATTTTAATATATTTAATATATTAATTACGTTAACTATATTAATTATATTAACTATATCTACTATATTAATTATGTTAGACATATCTGGTATATTAGATATATTAGCTATATTAAACATATTAGACATATTGAATATGTTTGACATTATAACATTTGTATTTCATCATACAATTGTAGATCTATGATCGCTAAGATCAATATCTAGTCATATTACTTCCTTCTTAAGATTTCTGTTTCAACAGAAATTTCTAAAGTACAGTTAGGAAGATCTTGATATTCGTTAGATTTGAGTCGTCTAATCCAGATCAATATTAAGAAATGAGTATTCAGAATTTGTTTGCTTCCTAAATTTTCAAAAAGAAAATAAATACAAGTTAAACATTAATAGTAATATGCTGTAATTGTTTGACTTTGAAGAGTTCTTTATGTGAACATTATATTATTATCATTTAATAGTTTGCCTAAAAAGAAAGTATTTATTAAAATTCAAACACAGTTTTTCATATATTATGCTCGCAAGAGGGTTTGATAAGTACATTTAACTTTCTTAGCATAAAGTATATTCTCAGTATAGGGCTTTGGTGATTCAAGAAGTAAGTTTTGAATTGAAGTTTTTTGCAATTCTTATAGAATGAGATCATTAATAGCGGTACTTGTCATTTTTCTTACCGACTAAGTTCGATTAAGTCTCATATTTATAATATTAATTTTGCTGATCTATAATGATAATCTGAGGTTCCTAATTAATCCTTTCAAGATAATATTTAAGTTGATCAGCATGCGTCAGATTTTTTCTAATTCGCCTGTCTAAAGTTCGCAATTTATATATACCAGGTCATACAATACTATAAATGTAAACAATTTATCAAACTTATTCTTAAATTTGTTTCCATATATGTATAATTGTAAAATATTAAATAAAAATACTTTATCTCTAATTTGATAATCTATGCCCTTATATATTTGGTCATAATGTTCCTTTTGCTTTTGTTATTATTGCAAAATATTCTGCTATGCATCATATAAACGTTATTGCAATTATGTCATCAAGAGACAATAATATTGTTTTATAGTTTATGACAAATTTTGTGTTATAGTAGGTTATAATACTAAAAGTTCTATAAGTAATATAGTATATCGTTCGTATAGTAACTCAAAAAGTTTATACTTAGTTGTTTCCTGTTGTATTATGCAATATGCGAATAAGACTGATGAAAGGTAAATATCCCATTCTTCTTAATGTTGCTCAGCATATTTAACTAAAATAATACACAAGGTCTGATTGAAACGTTCAGCTAACCTATTTATTTGTGAGTGATATGGTAAAGAAAGTCAATTTTTTGTCCTAATAATATGTAATAATGCAGCTATTAACTCATTTTAAAATGACATAGCTCTATCAGTTAATATTTTCTTTGGAGTCCTATATCTACACACAATTTCTTAGAAAATAAACTGTATTATAGTTTATGTAATACAATCAGATATAACGGCAGCTTCAGCCTATTTGGTGAAATATTCTGTGGTAACAATGAAGTATTTGTTATCTTACTTTGTTCATGATAGGGTTTCTACATAATCAATTCCAATTTAGTCAAAGGGTTATCTAACTAAAATTGGATGTAAAGGCTCTTATCATCAAGGTATTCCTTGTTGTTGACATATATCACATATTTTCATCCATTTTTTCATTGTATCATATATCTTTAGCTAATAATACTTGTGTACTAATTTGTTAAAAATTACAGTCACATCTCGATATAACGAAGCTGCTGATTCAGCTGATTAGGACTTCATTATAAGAAACTTTGTTAATACTATAATGAATTATTTGGTATATATAACAAATAATTTATTATAACGTTAACGAATTATTCATTATAATAGATGATTATTGATTTCATTATACAAATATAATTTTACTATAATATAATTTTTTCAGAAATATTTTCACATTATTTTATAAATTCTAGTCATTTTATTTTAATATGTAATCTGTTAATCATTATACGATAGTTTTATTAATTTACTTAAATTTTTTTTAAAAAAAAATAAAATAAAATAAAAAATAAAAATGAAATGAAAAGAAAACTAAACGAGATGAAAAAATAAAATTAAGAAACTGAAATGAAACTATAAAATAAAATTAAGTGAACGAAATGAAATGAAAAAATAAAATTAAACAAATGAAAAGAAACTATAAAATGAAATTAGAAAAACGAAACAAAATGAAAAAATGAAAAGAAACTATAAAATGAAATTAAGAAAATGAAATGAAATGAAAAAATGAAATTAGGAAAATAAAATAAAATAGAAAAATGAAATTAAATAAAAAAATGAAAAGAAAAAATAAAATTAAACGTATAATATGAAAAGAAAAAATGAACGATATGAAAAAAAAATGAAATTAAATAAATAATAAGAAAAAAACCAAAATTTTTATTACCTTGTAGGCACATCGTAATTTTGCTATCTATTTCAGTTTTACCTTGCAGACTCATTACAGTTTTACCTTGTATTTCGTATTTGCCTCATAATAGGCAAATTACAATTTTTTTAGTATATCTTAATTCTAAAAAAGTAAATATATTTAATATAAATATAAAAAATCATTTAAACTTTTTAATTATTACCTGGCCTATCTCAAAATTGAGTCCTTAAGAGGTCGTATAATCTTTTCATAGTATAGATCTACCTCTCACTCCTTCTTGCTCTATTTTAATAATCATAAAAATCCTAAAAGATATTAATTATACTGTTAAATTATATTTATCATTATATTGTTATTCATTTATTTACTTATATTGTAATCCTGTACTAAATTTCTCTATTTCAACTCACATTGGCAAGTTAAATATGCTATATCAAATCTTTAATTGATTCATTAAACTACACTCCTCTAGAACCCATCTTATTGCCTCTGTATCTTACATAGTACTCTTTTTTCTCTTCCTTCTTTCTTTAACTAATAAGTCAATTTTATTATCTTTCCAAATAATTCTTGTAGTTATTTTTGTGTTTGTAAAAAAACATAATTTAATGAAGTAAATTAAAGTGATTTAAAGATTGATTTAAATTTCAAAAAGTAAAAAATTATATAATGATAAAAAATACTTCCCTTTATAAATAAATTTATCTATTTGATTTGATATCTTGTGAAATTCTTTACTTATGATCGAAATAATACAATCTTGATTGAAATTCTGATTTGTATTAAAATAAAAAGTCAAAATAATAATATAAGTATCATATTATAATTGTGCATTATATTATTTATAAAATTAGATCAATCCAAATATAACAAGCAAAACTCATGATTGAAATAATATAAAAAGAACTTTTCGTAATTGAAAATTCTAATTTGTATAAAAATAAAAAGTCAAAATAATAATACATTGTATTATTTATAAAAATTAGATTAATCTAAAAATAACTTATACAAATTAATAAATATAATATATCAGATAATCAGAATAGATCAACAATAACAAATTATCACCTTGATAATAAATAAAAATTATTATAAAATTATTCACAAAAAAATCAATAAGCAATGTCAACACAAGTTTAACAAAAATTGGTTAAAAATTAATAAAAAAAATGTGATTTTTTGACACAATTTAACAAAATTTTAATAAAATTTTAATATGATTACAGGGTGTTATTTAGTCAATATATTAAAATTTCTTGTAATTATTATGTCATTTTATTTCGTAAAAAATAAAAAAAAAAACTGTAAACATTATTGCATAACCCCCTAAATTACTATTCTATTATAGTAATAAATTTATTAAAATTAGTTTGTTTTGAAGAGACAAACTGTTGTTTTAAAGCTTCTTTTCTAAGCTTTTTAATAGACCTTAACTCATCCTTTTTCATACCAAAAGATTTTTCTTGCTGCTCCAAATATAAAATTACTTTATCATAAGTTTCAATAACTTCTCTAAAAGTAATTATTGGTAATAAAGAATCTTTCTTTTTTTTGTCTTCTTGATTAGGTAAAACTGCTTTTAAAATTTTTTCATCAGATATCATTTTGTCTATAATCTCAGACTTATCATATTTGATAAATTCTTCAGCAAAAAAAGGATTGTTAAAATCTAGTTTATCGATTAATACTTGAACTTCTTCCATCTTCTTTAATCATTTAAGTTCAAGTAATATATCATTACCAGTTTCATCCTCATTTTCATAATTATCTTTAGGTAAAATATCTACTTTCACCTAACAATTTTCAATTGTTTATTTGTAATATTATCCTATGCTTATATAATGTATTTTATACACTTTTTAATATCAATTTTAGAGGATTCAATACGGTATTCATTAAATTTATCAAAAGTTTTAACCTGATTTTATAAATAAAGCTTTCAATATTATGCCTAAAATAAGTTAAATTAGAATTAAGTATAAATAAAGTTAATGTCAATTATATTTTAACTAAAGAATT
>CAJVPP010001544.1:0-19355 GCA_910592005.1 Funneliformis mosseae | reverse complement strand
AATTTGGTTTGTGTTGTCCAATCAGATGTGATGTAAATCATTGTTTTAATCACATGATCGCGACTGCCATTTTTTTCTGCCACTACTGTAATACAAATTATCTTTAAAATTTTTATAAACAAGTTTCAATTTTGCATAAATATTTAATAATAGAGATGTATCAATGTTTCTTTAAAAAAATAAGCTTCTTTAATAATATATTAAAAATTTGTTATCTGAAAAATAAACTTTAAATACCATTAATTAATAAATTATTTATTTTAATAAATAGTTTCATATTATAATATAATTATATATATTTGTTTATATAAATATCATTAATATAAATATTATCTTTCAAAAAAAAAAAACTCTTTTTACTAATCCTCAATTTCCTAAAATAATTGAAAAGAAAAACAAAAAATAACAATAAATCTAACAAGACTTATTCTTTCTTACTAAATAATGAACAGCAATAATGCTTAACAAAAAAAATAGTTTATTAAAACTCTTTAACAATCTAAAACTTTAACTTCTAAAGAAATTTCTGATAAAAATGTATTTGCAAACATAGAAATTGAGTTCACTGCTATTTCTGGCAGTGTTAGCATATAATATCATATGACTTATATGACTTACATAACTTATTATAAGTTATTTATCATTTAAATAGATCTTATGACTTATGACTTTATCATATATTTTTTAATTTAGGCTGGTATTATATTTGGTCAAAACTATTAATCAAATCATTTTCATAAAAGAGAGTTTAATTATATAAATTCTTAAAATAACAAATTTGTAATTTTAAAATGGTATACAAATTTTCTTGACCTTTGTATAATATTATATATTTATCAAATAAGACAATTTCTTATTTATAATTTTGGCTGAAATTAGTTAATTTATATAACTCTATAATTTATGATATTTAGTCATATCATATATGATTATGAAGTTATAAAAATTTTTATATGACTATGTCATATACCAACATTATTTTCCGCTGATAAAAAAAGATCCTAAAACTATTTCTATTTCTGATAATATTCATCTTGATATTGACCAATCCTTTAATACTACAAAAAATGATCTTAATAAAAATACTAATAAAGAAAGTGGTATTTACCTTAAAAAGAAATAAAAGTTCTTATCTTCCTCACTTACTACACTGCTAAATTATTTTATCTAACTAAAACAAATTAAGAAAAATAAAATAAGGTATGTGACTTTATTTATATCACAATATGTATTCTTTATTAGTATTGTGAATGGATAAATGTAATGCAACTTATGTGATGCTGTTAGCTTAGTATCTGTAAACTTAAACGATTAACTTTTAATTTAATCTATTGAATTAAATACAAGACAATATCACAATCACTCCTATATAAAGACATAACAAAAGGCAATAGTAAATGAATTTAATGATTCCTTTATTGAATTCTTGGTTTATCCTAAAATCTCAACTTAAGTTATTTTTTAACTCAAAGAAAAATACAAGATATTTATATAAAATAAAATAAAATAAAATCAACTATAACAAATATAATAAAGAGAATAAATAATATAACTATAATAAATATAATATATATAATAAATAAGATATAATTAATAAATATAATAAATATAATTCATTTATCTAATATGACCACTTGATCAATGTTGACAACTTTACAATTTTATCAAGTTTGTCAACTATGTCGATCATTTAGATCATATGATTTATTTTTAGCGCAGTCAATGATCACAGTTTCAATGCAAAAGATTAACTAATTTAACATAAATGATATATATGATATGTCAGACATATGTAACATAATTGACATAATAGATATAACTGAAATATTAGATATAACAGACGTAAGTGACATAGTTGATATAATAGAAATATTGGTTATATCTTTTTATGTAATTTATTTTGTATAAATTAGTAGCTTTTTAGTTTATGTAAAAAGTAAATAGACAGGAACTCAACAAGTTAGTTTTTTCAGTAATTTCAGAGATAACTGACCTATCATGTTATATTTTAGTTTTTAGTATTTCGTCTCTTTTCTTTTGTATTCTATTTCTTTATTTTCTCTTATTTTTATTATTTTACTCATGAATAAACCTGTTATTTACCAATATAAATTTTTAGAATCAGTTGAATTCTTATTTGTGATAATTGTATAAATATTTTTAATAATTAGTTGAAATAAAGTTTATAATCAGTTAAAAGATTATTGTCTAATTAAAAAGAATAAACTGCTTAAACATCTGTCTAACAATCATAATTTACAAAAATTACATGTTAATAGTACTTTAATTCACTTTTACCTTGATAACCTAATAAAAAATTGTTCAAATTGGATTTACCTCATATTCAGAAGCAAACTATGCAGTAACTCTTTGTATTCCTTATTTAAATAATGTCATATTTTTATCTTTGATCACAAATTAGCTACTAAATATATTTTTAAATTATCATTTGGGTAATAAAGATCCTGATATCTACTACTAAATCTAACTTACAATTCACTTTTTTCTTTTTTGAAAAGATTATTAAATGTACTATGTCTACTAAAAATTTATGACAACAAGTAACTATCACCTTTGAGAAGAATACTGATATATCTACTCTAAACAAGCTAAATATCTACTTTATTTTAAAAGATCTAGTTCATATCTATTCTAATACTATAACAAATGATAATATTAAAAATAAGTCATAATTTTCTTTAAAGCTTATCAATTTATCACTTAATACTAATGAATGTCACCTAATTTTGATTAGTAATGTAATAGAAGCTATTGCTTAGGTCATTTCTAAGTTATATATTAATTACTATAACTTATAATATGCTATATTTTATTTCAAAGACAAGGTTATCTGAATACTACAAAAAAATGATAAAACTTATTATTTAGATAGAAAAAGCTTATTTAGATAGATCCTAACTTCAAATTGTATTTTATATACTAAACTTATGATTATCAATTACAAAATTACCAAAAAAAAGATCAACCTCTAATGATCAATAGAAACAAAATCTCTACCAAAAATATCAATTAGTATAATTGCAAATTACCATACTTTTGTTAGTAAAATTAAAATTAATAGCTAGTAATAAACTACTACAGAATAATAGTAATCAATCTAAAGACATTTAATTGATTAAGATTATTAAATAGTTAACCTCAAACAAACCTTTTTAACAATATAAAATATCTTCTTCTTATCTAATTAAATAGCATACTATCCTATCTAATTATCAAAATAAACTATCTAAGACATCTATTAATAATAAAGGTAAGGAAACCTTTAATGCTAACATTCATGTTTATAGTTCTTGAGCAGAAGATTACAAATATGATTATTATTAACTACATGACAAATAATGGTCAACTAAAACAATCAGATATACTTACTAAAATCTCAAACTAACTTGAAGCTATAGCAAGTCAACTAGCTAAAATAGACTATAACCTACACTTCACTATTGAATATATATCTGCTATTGAATCTGTTTTTAACATCAACACATTCCTCTCTCATCAAGCTGATCTTCTTAACAAAGCATTTAATGAAAATAGTATGGAAACTGAAGAAACCACATATACAGTTAGACCTAATACTAAAATAATATTATTAAAAAACAAATCTTAAAAATCACAAATCTTAAAGAAGAAAATGCCCTTTTAAAAATTAATTTAAAAGATAATATCCTTAAATTAAATAATGCAAATCTTACTATTACTAACATCCAATATTTATTATAAACTCAGCTTAAATTAGATTTTAATGCTTTCATTTAATATAGCTGAAGTAGCTTAGCTATCCAGTTATAAAAAATAGTAGAAGGTATATTTGCTTCACTTATACTAAGATATTTTTAATGATTAATACTCATAATGAATTTATAGAGATTAGTCCCTGCAGCCCAATTAATAATAATAATAATAATAACCTTTATATCCCTTCAAATACTATATTATCCTATATTAATATCATCATATATAATATTTACTCTTTCTCTCAATTATATAAATAATAATCTTTAATTAATAATAACGGTTTAAATTTTAACAGATCAATATCTTCAATTATTTTTCTCTTTTCAATTCTAATCAAATTACTCAGTTATCTAGTTTTGAAGTTGATCTTCTTATAAAAAACCCTTGCAGATCATATATTCAAATATAATGAAAAATATGGTTATATTATTTATGTTGATTTTTAATTTTACAACAAATTTTATATTCAATTCATCAAGCTATATTTTAGGTTCTAATTAGACCCTATATAAAAAGACCTATAATGACCTTAATAATATTATTGTTAAAGTTCATAAATGTAACATGAAAATTATTCTACTACGTGATTTTAATGTAATGTTAAATAGATCTAATAATATCATATGTTAACTTGTTTTTTTCAAAATTAGAAAAATCTACAATTATTTAATACTTTTAATCTACTTTACAATAATATTAACCAATTTTTCCTTTATTTTACTATTTTACTAATTATCAATCTATAAGAATAGATCATATTTATTATATCTCTTATCTTATAATAGACCTCAATACTACTCAAATTACCTCTGTTAATCTGCATATTTCAGATTATTCAATAGTTTTTGTCAACATAATCATAGCTGAACTTAATGTATCTTTCAAATCTAAAAATAAAATTATCAAAAAACCTTTCTATATGATATAATAGATAAAAATCTTAAACTAAATTTAGTAAAATATCTGGTGGCTTTTTGAATAGTTGTCAGTTAATCAATCTAATCCTTGCTAAATTACATTCTAAAGTGGCTTTAAATTTTTTCTAAGATCTAATTTAAGGGTGTATTATCAAAGCTATTGATAAGTGCATTTCATTTTAATATTCTTCACAACATTCAAAAGATTTACTCCATTATTTTTAAAAAATATGTACAAACATCTAGTAATTATCTAAAAACTTTAATACCTAACTAATAAATATCTTTATCCTCTATTATTACAAGTAATTAGTTATTGTTATACCAAAAAACTATACATATAGTATTACAATATGATCTTTATTGGCCTACTATAGTTTTACCTACAATTGCTGACATTAACAAATAAAATCTAACTTATCAGACTTACTCAAAATTTGCATAATCATAATTAAATTTAAAAAAGAAAGCTAAATAAATTAAAGTGATACTTAAATTTCAATGTGACAATTTTTATGATGATCAAGTAAAAATGTTTGACTTTATTCTTAAAAGAAAGTATTATACCATTATTTTAGACTGCTATATTGATAATTTTTATAATGATTTTAGACTGCTCATAACTACAGATAATGTAAAAAAAAAAATAATTAAACATTTCTAACAAATTATTAGTACTTATCATCATTTTGTTGATCTGATTAAAAAATAAAAATCTTAATATAAACCCTTATTTACTGTTAATTTAACAATTTATAATTACCTAATAAACCTCTTTAATAAAGACAAATAATACAGCCTTTTAAAAATACTCCCTTATAATAAAACATCAGACCTCTTTAAAATTTCAAATGAAATGTTTCAACATCTTGACTTTAAAATGAATAAAGTATTATAAATTCTCATTTGTGCCTGTTTAAAGTTATTCTATACTTCAGATTGCTAGAATCTTATCTTTGTTTATTCTATCCTTAAACTTAAACTGTAGGAATATAACCTAATAAATACTTATCCTATAATATTATTAGAATGCCTTCACAAAGCTTTGATTAAACTGATCAACAAATAACTTCTTGATATTCTATCTAAAGAATTAGTCTTAAAAGGACATAACTTTACTAATTTACCTTTTTATTTTACATTTGAACCTATTCAAATCTTAGACAACATCAAATATAATTGTTTCTCAAATTATAACAAACAGTTTTGGATTTTATTTCAGAATATATCAAAAGCATATAATTAAGTCAATTTAGTAATGCTAATTCATATACCAAGTTAACTCAAGCTTTCTTGTATCTTCATATCTTTTATGATCTTGCTTTTTACTGATCATTTTAACCAAATTTTTATCATGTATAGTAACATAAATTATTATCAAGTATTTTTTAGTATTGATTAAGGTAAGATTATTTTACTAATTTTATAGTGTATCTATTATGATCTATTATTATATTACATTTAAAATACCATATTAGAATATAAACTCTATGCAAAATTGCATCTATATATTAATTATCCAACTACTAATTCTTTGACAACAAAAGTTTCAACACTTATTTTTATAAATAACACACTTTAGATTAGTAAAATAAAAGATAATTTAGCGTCAATTCTTACTATTGCTGATGATTTTTATAAACTTAACAATATACTTGTAAATTAGGATAAATTAGTTCTCCTCATTTTACTTTTTATTATAAATCTTATTTATTTCAGGCTTACTCATAATAAAGAATATTTTTTCTATTAGATAACAAAGCGTTAACTTATTATTTTAGTATATAGATTTTCTTTTTACCTAACAGTATTTTTATTCATTAATAAGTAATAAATAAGATACCTGCTACTGCCTTGACTATGAAAAATAAATATATTATTGATAAATAACTTAAAGTTATCTTCAGTTCAGTTATTTTATCTTATCTTCTTTATCATACTTAATTGATCTTTTAGATTACAAATTTTATGACAAAATAATAGGTTCATATTAGAAAGTCTTTTAATCAACATTACATCTAATTAAAAGTACACCTATAGTAATAATTTATTCTTCACTTTTTACAATTTAATACATTTATACTCAATGCAAATGCAAACCAAATTATCAAATTTTATTAAAATGATCAATAACAAAGATATTTTAGATATATTGTCCTTGATATATAATAAATAACTATAAATTAATGAATATCTTATCCAATTATTATTATCTCATTAGTCATATAATTTGACCTACAAATTTAAAGATTAGTTGTTTACATTACTATTAGTTCTAAAATCTTAAATATCACAATGATCAATAGTCAAACAGATGACAAAAGGTTCCTTGATAAACAGTTCCCTTTAATGAATATATAGTTAACTCTTAATATAGTGAATTTTTGATATAACAAATTTTTAAACAAATATAATAAAAATACTCTTATTATAGCGAATTAGTTAATCAAATCTCTTAAAATCTTCACTATAATCTTATAGTGAAGTTGAGATCTAGGATATAGAGTTCATTATAACAAAAGTTGACTATATATGGTATTTCTAAATACTAAAAATTTGCTTTCAACTCAGAAAAAAAAACCTTTTTTTTATTGATTAAATAACTATGTTAAATAATTCTACTCTTTTTTTCATTATCTGACCTAAAATATTTAACAGCTATTTTAATTCTTCTAAAATTTCTTAAATGGTTTAATGAACTTTAATGTTTGTTACTTTTTAATAATAATAATAGAGTGATTCCTTATTAATTTCACTAATATCTTAATAACTTAATATATTACAAACATTAAAAGCATGATGCATTTTGCTATAGGATGATATTCTCCTTCAAATTTAACTATTATTAGAAAAGTACTTCAAATGGATTCAAATATTATCTATTTTTAATATTTTCAAGTCTAAACTGATATATCATAGAAATTCTTAAATCACTACATGCAATAAATATCTCTTAGATAATAAGAATACCTTTAAATCTTCAAATATAAGAAATACTTCTTGTTTTTTCAAATTACTATTTTCTTTATCAGTCAGTATATATGTCTAATTTACATATCGATCATAATTAAAAATTATTGTGTAACATTTATCTAGATATTTCATTAAAAGTCTTTCATTCTAAATCACAACATAATCATTTTTTATTCTTAATATAATTTTTTCAATAATACTTCTTCTATCAAAATAACTAAAAGTTTAGCCTTTTCTGCTTTCCTGCAAAATTTTATTTTATCAACAAGTTTATCTATTTTTGACATTAAAACCTGAGATTCTTTTGTGATCAACTTTTAAATAAAAAAAAAGTACCTAAAGATCTTTATTTTTAGCAAATTTTTTAATATAATTACTTTAAGAAACCAAATGTAATAGAATTTCTTATGAAAAATACCATTTATTTTTTATATAATGAAACTTTAAAGAATTTTTTATTTTATTTAAGGTAAAATTATTAAATTTATTCATGGTTATTGTTTTTATTATGCCTATAACGAGATATATATTGATTAATCTGATTCTTATCCCATTCATTTCCCAATGCTTCTTTAACCTGATTTATTTAATCACTAGTTGGATATTCAGAACAAGTCACCAATAGTTCTAAAAGCTCTTTTTCTTCAAGTTTAATTTCACGATGAGTTTGTCTTTATTTCTTCTTTGGTAGTCTATCTTGATCTACTATATTTGTTGAATCAGTTGATATTTGTTTGTCTGAAATAGCTTGATGAGAATTTTCTGTATTTGATTGTGATATTGATGCAACAGTAGCCGTAACTTTTTTCTTTTTTAAATTTTAATCATTAGGTTTCCATCTTGTAATTCCTAGCTTTCTCCTTCTAACTTTATTACTTTTTTGTATTAAAATGACATCTTGTAAGAAAATTGATTCTATTCTTGAGATTCCATCAGAAAAATAATTACTAAGACATATAATACCACTTGCTGTAAGTTGATTAGGAGAGGTAGTATTTTACAAAGGATTTTGATAGTAATTATATTCATCAGAATGGCAAAATGATGACAAAAATTCATTTACAAGATTTCACATAACTGATTTACAGGTATTTACAGCTCTCTGTCTAATTGATTCACAAAGATCATTAAGATATTCTGATAATAATATTTCCATACGATCTTATTCACTTTGAGCGGCTTTAACTTGTAACTTTAAATTATTAATATCAATTACATTTCCAGTAATGTTCTGTTTAATAAACTTAACATCAAATGTCTCTAATGCTTCATTAAAAGCAAAATAGTAACCTTTTTATTTTTCGTTATCATCAATTTTAACTGATGATATATATTCTAATTTTTCTTCGAGTTTAGGATACTGAGCTAGTATTCTAAGATATTTTGTAATAGATACTAAATAATTTAATTTTCCTGCTAATGTAAATAATCCTGCAAAATAAGTTAAAGCATTTTTTTGTAATTTATAATTACCAATACGAATTTCAACACGATGAGCTTTGAAGATTAATGTCCATTTATAATAAAGATATTATATTCGTAAAATACTATTAGCACCACTATTTTTATCCATAATATTATCTTTATTGAGTTTTATTTTTTCATATAAATGTAAATAGCAATAGCTACTGCACACCATATTAATTCTAAGACACAAACTGTGAAATGGTAATCTACAACTTTATCAAGTTTATCTAAAAATTTGACTCCTAATGCTTTTGCAAGATCAAAAATTCCATAGCTTGAAAATAATACAATTAGAATTCCACACATATCCTTTGATGTATGCCATTGGCCAAGGATAGGTCACAGATTTGATTATTATTCTCATTGTTTGATTAACCTTCTAAAGATTGCTTCATCAGCTACTACATCTAAGTAATTACGAGATTCTAATTTGAAGTTTTATTTATACATTTCTATAGATTAAAATATTCCTTCGTCTGAATTTGGAATTCTGCCAGTTTTTAAATAACTATATTAGATGTATCAGCTAAACAACCATGATCAACATTTTCAAGAATTTTTTGATAAATTGTTGTCATATCAAAATTAGTATTATAGGTAATTTGATTTTCAATATTAGTTTGAAAATTCAAAAGGTTATCAATAATTTTATTGAACATATCCTATGTATCTTTTATCTGATCATTCATTTCAAAAAGACCTGATAAAAAAATAATTTTTTTCTTATCACATACTTTTTCTTCTAAAGAAATTAGTATTTGCATTTGAAATGCCATTCTAAGTATTATATGAGAGCTTCTGCATGTTGTATCAAAAATATTCCTATAAGTAAAAGTTTTTTCTTTGAAGTCAATGTTATCAATAATAGCCAAATTCTACACATTTAACCCTTTTAATAATCTTTCAGTTGGATTAACTTTAACCATTCATTGTTTTTTTACTCAGTATTCATGATCATCAATATGTCCACTTATATGAAGAGTAGATAAAAGTTTTCTGAATGATAGAAAAAGCCATGATTTTTGGGACATACTTACCATTGCTTGTGTGAACCAAATATCAAGATAAGGAAATGCCATACTTGTGATAAGTGAAACTATAAATGTTACACATTTAATAATATGTTTTTTATCTAATTGTTTTAAAGGTTTGTCACGTTGTTTTCATTTAAAATTCAAAATTGCTAATTTTTTTTTAAAAATTTCACCAATAATCCCATCAAAAAATCCTGTTAAAAATTTTGGAAAACTTGCATAATATGTATAAAGAGAGGTTGGTAATTGTATTTCCTGCTTATTTGCTATAATAATTTTACGCACATTTCATATTTCATTTTCTAATTTTTCTCCAATTTTTTTCTATTTTTCAGCTGTCAGTCTAATTTTAGATACTTAACTTCGACTATATGATTAATATTAAATAATAATTTTAAAAAGAAATAACTAGGTAATCTTGATAAAATTGTAATTATTTGTGAATCTTTTTTATTGACGCATTCATCAAGATTTGAATAACATGTATTATCTCTAAGATTATAATATTTATGGTTTAAAGGAAAAGATTCAGATGAGACAAATAAAAAATTTAAAGCCAAAACTAACATAGAAGCTAAAATAATTTTTTTTTCTGTTTCATTATATGCTACATATTTGAGCTATTGAGCTAATAATTCTAAACTTTTAAATGTATCATTATTATGTAGTTCATGTTGTTTACAAGTAACTGTTCGTTTGCTAGATTCAGGTTGACAATTTAAATACCCACTATAAAGTTTATAACAATTATAACAAATATATCAGGTTGTTGTAACTTCATCGAAAATTTGTTTGGAAACACCTTGGCATTCATGTATTGAATTACATGTAAAAAAATCAATATATGAAACTTGAATGTTTTTACCCCATATATTTTACAGATGATTTTTACACCCAATTTCACGACTAAAAAAATAAAAATCCTTATGATAAAATAAACAGCGTCAGCGATAAATCCTACTTTATTCAGGCTTTCGTAACTACTTTGCAAATACTTTATGATTCTTTGATCATAATTAAAATGCTTTATATATACTTCCAATGGTATTCCTTTTTATTGAAACTCTAATACTACATTTTCATCAATTTGTCAGGTTCTAACTAATTGACATATATTTTTAAGATTTGTAGTTTAATCACAAGTTTGTAATTCATTATCTATATAATCAATTAAAACATATGGTGAAAAATGTGTATTTACAGCGGAGTTAAAGTTATATACAGCTTCTTTAACAGGTACTAATGAAATAACAGATGTTGATGGAGATGAAGAAGTAACAGATGTTAATGGAGATGAAGGAGTAATAGATGTTGATGAAGGTAAAGAAGTAATAGATATTGATGGAGGTAAAGGAACAATAGATGTTAATAAAAGTGAAATAAAAACTTGGTC
This sequence comes from Funneliformis mosseae, assembly GCA_910592005.1. Classification (NCBI taxonomy): domain Eukaryota; kingdom Fungi; phylum Glomeromycota; class Glomeromycetes; order Glomerales; family Glomeraceae; genus Funneliformis; species Funneliformis mosseae. The sequence goes on along the minus strand of CAJVPP010001544.1, from coordinate 7,815 downwards.
TTCAAAATCTATTTCAAAACTATTATCATCATCACTTACAGCTTCTTGTTCAAATATTAATTTCACATTATTATAGTTTTCTTCAAATATTTCTAAGTTAGAAAGTTCATTATATGCTTATTCATCAAAAGGCTGACTTGTGTTAACAATATTAGTCAGTTTATAAAACTGAGTAGCTGAGGTTGTACCAAAATTCTTTTGACTATCAGGATATAAAGGGACTTTTCTTTTAAAAGCCAAATTTTCTTTCATATTAAATTTAAATTATAAACTAAATTTTGTGTTAACTTTAACACTGAGATTTTTGTAAAGAAAAAAAACAGCAAGTACGAAAGATAAAATTGTATAAATTTACTTTTAAATTATAAGCTAAGCCACTTTACATCATGTATTACATAAATAACATCCCTTAATGCATATAAGGAAAAGTTGTTAAAATTTGCGTTTTTCTATATAATTTTAAATTTTCTATTATAAATGCATCTTGTAGATCTTATAATTAAAAATGTTACATAACGTTATACGTAGACATGCATACCAACTGTTATATCATTATTATACACATTATTCATTCTAAATATAGATTATATTTATCTTTTGTTCTCATATATAATTTTTAAAATAGTCCTTTTTAATTACAAATTATTACTTGACTTTAATTTTATAATAAAATCACTTCTTCTCAAAATAACTTTGTTTCTTTGAAATTTTTAATTCTGATATATTACTTATTTTAAATAATTTGATAACTTTATTTTCATAATCAACTAATCTCTTATTTTATATTGATAGTTCTCTTACTAATTTAAGTAGTTTTTCTATTTATATGAGAGTTGCTTAATTACAAACTGATCTATTTAAACCTTTACATTTCTTTAATACTTTTCTTTTCTTTTTTTAACAGTTATCTTATTAGCTGAGTTAATAGCAGTATTGGCTGTTATTTATATTTTATCAATTAATATTAATATTAACATATTTACAGATATACAAGTTATTATCTCATCCTTATAAAAAATGAAAATTTCCTTATCTGCTTTTCTACATATAACCTTATATTTAAAATCTCATTTTACCTTATTTAGTATTTACTTTTTTGCCTTTTATCAAATAAAAATATTATGATTTATTTCTATAAAGTGAAAGCATATATTAATGATAATATTAATAATACAGTAGATCAACTTGCTAATATAAAAAGATCCACTATAGTTTTATTCACTTTTATATTAAAATACAATTTCATTCTTAAATTTAATGAATAAGTAATTATGATACTGTTAAGACTTTTTGCCAAGATTTATTAATTTTTATAATTTTCAATACCTTTTCTATCTTTATAAATATCTTACGTTAAATGTAGATAGAAAAGTATTGCATTTATCCTCAATAATAATGAGCATAAATTAATAATATCATATAAGGTTTCTTCTCTTTGCAAATTTAAAGTTAAACTTTTATAAGAATTTATTTTTACACTTAAAATATTTAAATAACACCACTCAGACTTTATAATACAATATAAACTTATTTTAAATACTCACTTGAATCTAAAATATTTAATTATATTTAGATATGTCAAACTATATTTTATAAAATCAATGATATTATACTTAATATTGAAAAATTATATCTCTCAATATATAAAATTTTAGTTCATCCTATAATTCCTTTTCCTTTGTGAATTTTATCAAAGGTATAGTTTCCTATGCACTTTTTAACATATTATATCATTTACTAAAAAATAATTTGTTAGTCCTAGATCTTCTATCTTCTACTTATCATTTTAACACACTAAAATAAAATCAATATAAATTGATTATTACTTCATTATCAAATAACTTAAAATAAATCATAACATCTCTCTCTTTGATTGCAAATCTCACCTCAATATTACAGGTTTCTCTTCTTTAACTACATACTCTTTTGACATTTCACCTTTTTTTCATTTTTTTTTAATATGATTCTAATTAGTCAAATTTTTAGATCAGTAATAACTAGACTTTTGGTACTAGATAGTTGAATCTATTTTAAATTAGTTTAGAGTAGATTAATCTGAAACTGTATAAAATTGATTTTGATTTAAATTTCTAAATAAAAATTTTTTACTTTCTCATTTGTATTTTATAATTTTTTACTTTATTTTTAATAAAAATTGTGTAAAGCTATCACATGTTAAAAAAAATAAATAAATATTATCTTTTGTAATAAATCACTTACTTATTAAATGTCATAAATATTTCAGTAAATTTATAAATCTACTGTTCAGTATAGATAATTTTAAATTTATATTATATCTATCAAATACTATATCACAAATAATATAATTATATATAAAGTCAAAATTAAAATCTAAAAGTTAAAATATTTAAACCTAAAGATCATAATCAATATTAAAAGTCAAAATATATTATAATAATTGAAATGCATTATGATAGTCAAATACATTATAATGATTAAAATATTTTATAATAATTAAAATGCATTATAATAATTAATATTTTAAAAATCATTAAAGAAAAATATTTATAATATATATAAAATATATATTATATATATTATATTTTATTATAATTATTATTATAATTTAATATTTATTTTAAAAATTTGCTTTTAAATTAATTAAAATAAATAAAAAATAAAAGAAATAAAAGAAAAATTAAATAGTTGATCAATCAGAATAAAAAAATATAATAAAAACAAAATAAAAAATAAAGGTTTTTTAATTTATCACATATACCGAAAGTTATCAAAAGTCTCTGAACACCACTTTTTAGATGTGATTCAATATTGACAATTTTATGTGACTTAATAATAATAATAATAATAGTAATTTATAATAATAATATTTTTTTAATTTAAATATAATATTATAAATATTTTATTAATTCTTTAAAAGTATTTTTTAATTTTTAATTATCATAATGAATTTTAACCATTATAATTAATTTTGACTATCATAATTAATTTTGATTATCATAATTAATTTTGACTTTTAATTTTGACTATGATCTCTAAGTCAAAATATTTTGACTTTTAAATTTTAATTTTGACTTTATATATAATTTAAACAGGTAATCTTAGTTATTCTTATAATCAATAGAATAAATAATTCAATTTGAAAAATAAATCGTAAAATATATATAAAAAAAAAGACTCTAAAATTAATCTATTATGATAAATATAAATCAAATAACTCATTTACTAAAGCAACTACTGATGTTAAAAAAATTACAATTTTTTTTAAAATTAGAGGTAATACTTAAGATAAAGCCTAAGATCTAGAATTAAAAAATATAAAATCAGATTTGAGTGATTCAGATAATGAAATAAATTGACATACTTATCAAATTAATAAAGAATTCAGTTTTTAAAAAAACAATTAAAAATAAAATAACAGTTATTAAATATAATCAAAAAAGAGCTATTTTTGAATATTTTATTGTTAAGATAATAATAGATGTAAAAAAATATATGCTAGTTTAAAGGCAGTTAAGATAGTTTTTATTGATGATAATTTATAAAAAGCATAATATATTCGATATTTTATAAAATACTAGTTAATTAATAATAAACTTCTAATATTTAAATAGAAAAATATCAAAAAATTATTAGAATAATTGATGATGAAAATATAGTTAAAAGATGCTAAATTTAAATTTGTAAATAAAATTATAAAATTAGTTCAGCTTTATTTAAAAATTTGTTAAACAAAATTATTATCCAGTATTAATATTATAAAAAAAAACTATTATATAGCTTAATATTCTTAGTTGCTTATTTTAATAATTTTATCATGGTATATATTATGATGAATATAAATGAGATGATGTTATAAAATATCATAAAAAATTTTTAAAGAAAATGTTTGAATATAAGAAATATATGTTTAAGTATAAAGAAGAAATGATAGATTGAACTTATCTAAAAAAAAGAAGGAATGAATTTTTGTAATTCATGATGATAATAAATATAAAATATAGGCTAAAAATGAAAAGTTATCACTATAAAAAAAGAAAACAGAAGGTCTATTATAATTAGTAAATTTCTAATTGAAATTGATAGATATTTACATTTATAATCAAATGATATAGAAAAATATTCAAAAATATTTAAGAAAGCATACTATTATCTTAAAATCAAAAAGAATATTAGACTGCTAAAATATTTTTTTAAACAAATTAAACATAAAGTAATACCTATTTTTGAAACTTTGTATTCAAATTATATTGTGGTATTTGCTTTTAATAATAGTTTTAATCATGCGTATTTAGTAAAAATACTTTAATTACAAATAAAATGAATTTTAAGTCTAGTAATAAATAACCAATTATGCATAATACTTACTTTAGATCAGATTGCTAACTATAATTAATAATATTTTCAGCTATACATCCTAATAAAATCTTTGAAATCAACCTAAAGAAATTAAGTAAATATTAATAGAATGAGAAAAAATATTATCTGAAGGATTAATATTAAAGTGTAAAAATTATAAAGAAAAAATTCAAAATGCTTTAAGAATTTCTTGTTATGCTTATCAAATGATATCTTTAGAATCTGATTTTTTTGTACAATTAAAAAATTAATTAAGAAGGTTGAATATAAATGCATCTTTTATCTAAAATTTTATTGTGAGTTAAATTTTATTAAAAGTTATTGGAGAGCTTTTAAAAAATATGCATGAGAAAATTATAACTATTTTTATAAAAAGTTATACTCAAAAGTTTTAATTTAATGATTTAATTATAATTAGAAATTATAAAAAAATGACGTTACATAGATGCTTATAGAAAAAGAATTAGAAAAATATGTTATTAAAAAATATAAATCTTATAGAAGAATTTTAGATACTATTTTGAAAAATTAAAGAAGTAATTTATAAATTTTATTGTATTTCTTAATAAAATATTTTTTTATACTATTTTTTTTTCAGAGTTCTCTTTTGACTTGATAGTTTTCTTTATATATAGCATTTCTTTTTTTATTTCATAAAAGTTAAAATTGGTTTTTGATTCTATCTATAATCAATAAGATTTGATTTATATGATAAAATCATGTAAGCATCAAATAATAAGATTTGATTTCGTGATTCTTTACCTTTAGATAATAAAAGAAGAATCAGTAAATTTTCTTTATCTTTTTTCTCAAATAGATCTCAAAAAAGTAAAGTAAAAATAAAATTAAACTGTTAATAATTTAAAATTTCTTAACTTATTTTTACCATTTTGTATATCCTCTGATTTTATATTACATAATGATTATTAGTTAAAATTTTAGACTATTTGATAACTATAGATATTATGACAATAATCTATTAATTATTTTATTTTTAGTAAAACATTTTAAATAATATAAATTAATCACAAAAAAATTATTAATTTATTAAAAAATATATAATTTTATTGTAAAAATCTTATAATTTTTAATGTAATAAAATATAGTCATTCTTCTTTATAGTTAAACTAAAATAAAAAGTATGATTATAATAAAAAGTTATTATATAAAGGATTTTTATATATTGTTACTAAGTATTAGTTCTGGAAGAATATTACTATAAAAATACTGTAATTATAAAAGGATTTTTTTATATAGCATTAAAGGTATTATTTTTTATGAAATATATATTTATAATAAAAGATTTATATGATATAATTATATAGAAGGTGACTATAGAAAGGGATGACTGTATAATTTTTTTTTATTATTTTTATATATTATTAATTAACAATTTCTTATATATCATTTTTTATAAAAAATATTAAAAAATAATTCTTTATAAAAAAATAAGAAAATATAATAAAGAATTTCAAAAAAAATATATAAAACTTATTTATAATAATGAAAAAACATATGCAAATTTTTATAAAATATTATAATTAATATTATTAATAATTTTAAAATATATTTTTATTAGATTAAAAATTGAGTTATACTAATTTTTAAAAAAAATACATTCTAGTATAGTTACTATATTTGCTTTTGATAATTTTTTAGTTATAAAAATTAGCTAATTATATTCTAAATATGATAAAAATGAATCTTAATCCTAAAGGCAAATAATTAATTATATATAATATAATATTTAATGAACAAATACAAATCATGATATTCCTTTATTATTTTGATAAAAATTTTTATAAAAAGGCTAAAGATATAAAAGTGATCTTATAAAAGCGTAGTTTATAAATTTTTAAATTTGTGATAAAAATAATAAATTAATAGAAAATTCTAAATATTGTACATGTCAAATTTTAGATGCTTAGAAAGTTTTTTACAATTAAAAATCTTTTTTATAGAAAATTATTAAAGGACTTGAATATAAAATAATATTTATCCAAAATATCATTACAAACTTAATTATATAGAAATGTATTAAAGGCTGCAAAATTTTATACTTAACAATATTATAATTATACATAAAAAGGATTACAAAAAATGGTTTTATGTGCATTAGACTTAATTTTTTAGATTAAATATATAAATATACTTAAAATTATTAAAATTTATAGAACGTTATTAAAGAGGTTAATAAAGTTATAAGCTGAATATATTTTAAAAAATATAATTTTTACTAAACTGTTTCAAATTTTATTTTTAAAACTATCGATAATTTAATAAAATAAATAATATTTACATGATTAGATTTAGATCAATTATAAAATTATTATGTAATTTAATTATTATTTCTAATTTAAAATATATATAGAGCTTTAAATCAGATTAGATTGGTTTGTTTATCTGATCTGATCAGATCTAAAAATTTAAGTTAGATTAATAGACTTTTAGATTAATATTAAATCAGATTAATAGATAAACATGACCTGATAAAATTTAGATTAATTAATCATTCTTAAATGATAATTTTATCATTTGTAAATAATGATTTTATTATTTATAAATAATATTTTTATTGTTTTAAACAATATTTGAATGATGATTTTATTATTTAAGAATAATAGTTTATCATTCTTAAATAATAGTTTTATCATTTATGAATGATATTTTATTATTCAAGAAAAATGTTTTTATTATTCTTGAACAATATTTTTATCATTTAAAAATAATGTTTTTATCATTTATGAATAATATTTTTATTATTCTTAAACAATATTTTATCATTCTTAAATAATATTTTTATCATTTTTGAATAATGTTTTTATCAATATTTTTATTGTTTTTGAACAATATCTTATTATTCAATTAAAATAATTTATTATCATTTTTCTTAAATGATAGCTAATTATTATTCTTAAATAATTTAATCAGATCAGGTTAGGTTAAATGAAAAATAAAATCAGATCAAATTTTTATTTAATTTAATTTGATTTTTTCAGTTAAATAACTTGATTACTCTAACTTAAATTAACCTGTTTAGAGCTCTAAATACATATAATTTGATTTGATTATCTATTATGATATACACTATACAATACCAATACAAAAAGTATAAAAAAGTCAAACATTATCAAAAAATTGTAAAATATATAAATTTACTTTGATTTCTTATATTTTTATATTCATTATTTACCATAATTTTGTATTTGACTAGAAATCTGAATTTATAACTAATTATAATAATTGAATAATATGTAATAATTATAGCAATATATTATAATTAAAAATTGTATAATTAAAAAATAAATCATTGAAAGTCATATAATTATAATAATCATGTATTATAAGATATATAATATAATATACAGAGGGTTGCCAAAGTCTCTGAACGCTTTTTAGCTCAATAAATCATTTAAAATTTTAAAATTTAATTAAATAATTTATTAAATATTTATTAAAAATGATATATAAAATAAA
>CAJVPP010001543.1:0-19358 GCA_910592005.1 Funneliformis mosseae | reverse complement strand
TTATAAATAAAATCAAAGAATGACTTTGCTATAAATGATTTTCTCAACTCAAAATAAATTTTTAAAGTTAAAAAATTATAGTTTAATATTGATGGGTTTTTGCCATCTGTCAAAACTTTTGCCACCTGTCGAAACTTTTACCAACCATCGAAACTTTTGCCACCCGTTGAAACTTTCGCAGTTTTGCCTTTAATAAAAAATTTGGCAAAACATTTTGATGGGTTTCAATTTCAATGCCTGTCGAAACCTCTGGGTTTTGCCCGGCAACCTTACTTATGCTTCAGACTTAATAATTATTTTTAAAACTATTTTTTAGTAATAATTAACTACTACATAAGTAAATTATAATAAATTATTAGTTTATTATAATTTCTCTTAAAAAAGCCTTCAAAATATTTAAGTATTAAAATATTTAATTTTAGCTTAGTTTAATATAATTTTAAGCTTAATATCAGATAATCCAAAATAAATAAAAGGATTATTTGCTAGTCATTTATATGAAAATATAAAAATAATACTTATAAAATTTTTGATAAATCACTTATTACAAATAATACAAATTGGATTGAAATTTATATATTAAAAATTTTAATATATTAATAAGATGTTAATGAAAAAATTTTAATTTAAATTGAATTTGGTGATCTATATCTACAACTAATATATTGGTAAAAATAAAATTTATTAAATTTATTTAAAATTTTAATTTATCTTAATTTTTTAACTAATTTAATTAATTGTATTAAATTCTTAATTATTAAATAATTTTTTTAAATATAAAAATAAATAAAAATCAACTTTATTATAATAATATAAATTTTCTATTAAAATTACTTACTTACTAATTATTTAACTTTTAAAATAATTTAATAAGTAATTGTCTACAAATCATTTTAAATTATTAGTATATAAACTATTTAATTATGATTTAAATTTTAATTAATTATTAATATTAATATTTTTAAAATTATTCTATCAAATTTTAAGTTATTCTTATTATAAATGAAATAAATTTGATTATTTAAATATTTAAAAACAAAAATATATTAATATAATAATAAATTTAAAAATTGTTAAAAATTTAAGCAATTAAGTTAGATAAAATTAATATAATTTATCATAACAAAAAATAAAATAATTTTATTATATAATTTTTAATATAATTATTCAAATATAATTTTACTAACTTTTTAAAATATTTTCTATTTTACTTATAATATTATTTAAATTATTTATATTATCCTTTAAATTATAAATATAAATTAATTTATAAATTATTTTAAAAAATTCTTAAAAAATTTTGACATCTAATTATTATAAAAAATGAAATAATTATTAGATTTGTTATATTAAAATATATTTAATAATAATATTTTTAAATTATTAAAATTAATAATTATTAATATATTTCAATATTTTAATTTTAAAATAATATATAAGACCTTTGTAATAAAAGAGGAAAAATAGCTAGAAAAAATTAATTTTACTTTTATATGCCAAATATGATTTTTAGGTTAAAATATGTTCAGATTTAGCATAACTCAATTTTATTTTTTTGAGTTGTTTTCCCTTTTTCCATTGCAAAGGTCTCATATTATGTAATTAATATTTTAAAATAAAATTTAATTTATTGGATTCATCTTTATTAAGATCTATTAAATGATAGTATTTTTATATTTTTGAAATTAATAGATAGTAAGATATATGAATTTAAAATTTTAATTTTTTTTTAATAATAATTTGTCATTAATTTATCTTTAAAAAATTACAAGTTAATTAAAATTTTTTTAATTTTTACTTAGTATAAAAGTAATTTTTTAATGATATATTTTAAAATATTTAAAAATAATTAAAAATAATTTTAGTTTATATATAAAATTATTTCCTCATAAGAGATGGTTAATGAATATACGATGAAAATAAAGTTGTTTATAGCATTTGCGTTGATGCTCTTATACTCAAATAAAGGGTATTAAAAAATTGTGGGTAATGTGTATAACTTGATTTTTAAGAAATACATCGGATAAAATAGATGATGATATTTTCTGAGAGTTGATTTTACTGTTGTGGTCCAAACGTGACCATCTCCCTGATCAAACTTGGGATATCCAAAATCAGATCTGGGACTTTGTCATTAGATACCCAAAAATGGCCATAACCCAGTTTGGAACATAGTTTTATTTAAAACATATAACACCAAGTTTAACCATGACCCAAATTAATCTAGATAAATTTGGAACATTGTCCGGTTTTGGACATTTAATACCTCAATTTAACCATGTATCAAAATCATCTAGGTTAATTTGGAACAAGGTTGTATTTGATGGTATTTGATGTCTGTCGTATATTCTAACATTTCCATAAACAAAGCTAATTAGGTAAAGTTTGGTGTTTTAGAAGTCTCAAAACAAAATCCGATTTGGAATTTTGTAGCCCAAATTTGATCTAGGCTACAACTGTACCAAGAATATCTTTATCACTCAGAAAGTTTATGCACCAACAGACACGAATAGAGAGAAACCAATTTTGCCTAAGTTGTAGAAGCGGACATTCAAAGATATATCGGTTATTTTTTTTAAAATAAAAATAATAATAAATACAAGTTGATTCATTTCATTTTTTCAATTAGATGATTTTTTAACAATTATGGTTTCTTTTTTTTTTCGGGTTCGATTGCTTCACGTCACGTTATAGTATTTCTAGTGGGCTAAAATTTAGAATCACGTGGATTAGAAACTTGGTGGATTTTTAGGATCGGCAGATCACTACTCCTAAAATTCCTTGTAAAACATAAGGAAGCTTGATTTATTACTAAAAATCAGAAATTAAAGCAGTCAGAATAATAATCAACTTATCTTATCATATGAATTAGACTAATGGGCCTTATTTTTGATTTAGGAACTCAGTTATGACTGATCCATCTTAAATATAAAATAACTCATTTTTGCAACGGTATCTTCAATCTATTTTATAATAGTATCCTGTCGTAAAAGTTGTAATGTTGAATGTCAATTCATAAATCTGAAACCTAAATTCAATAATTCATTATATCTTCGAGCAAATTATATAACTAATTTAAAGGCTTATAACATACGTTATAATTATTATAGAATTGAAGTCATTATTTCACTTTTTACTATTGTAGGTACAGTTTTTTACGAAGTGATTGGTCATGATGGTAAGATTGGTGCAAATGATGCGGTATTTTAAAAATTGGGTTTTCTTTTTGCTCTATTTTAAATATTAATCATTCACTCGTTCATTTTTCGTACTTACCATAGAAATATGAGTAAATAAACTGCACAAATCACCAAAATCTCCATGAAACAACCAGTTTGTTTCATGAGCCACCATATCGAAACTTCTACACTAAACATATAAAAGAATTTAAAGCCGACTATAATAAGCGTTTTTATCTTCTCCAGCATGAGAATGGATGGTAATTCTCTTGTTTGCTCTCAAAAACGGTTTGTTATAGGAAGACGTCTATCAAGATATTCCAAATCACCGCTTATCATGCTAAATATTTATCGAACGGTCGAAAAGGTATGTATAATGTCAAATCGAAAATGATTGTCTATTTCAGGAACTTTGAAGCTGTATCATCGATCGTTAATAAATATTTTAGGAATATTGTTCCAGTTGATGGAGCAAAGAATCATTGATCCAGTTTTATGTCGGTGTGTAATAAGAAAAGTTCTCATATTCCTATCTGTTTGACTGGATCGGCTTTTCATACGTTAACTCGCGTAACTACACCGTGTGGTTAAGAGACTAAAAAGTTTGAGCTACTAAAGATATGAAAGGAAACAGGTTAGGTAAATACAATAAATGTAAAGCGTTTAAAATTCATAAGTCGAATAAATAAATAAAAAAATAATTTTACACCCTAAGAGATCTTGCTAAATATGCATTGTGTTTCTTATTATAAAACACAATAACTAGGGATGAGGACGGTTCAAAAAGAACGACTCAGAATCGGTTCTGGTACCGATTTTAAATTGAGTTTTCTTGAATTACAATCTATTTAAAAATCGAATGGAACCGACTCCTGACCGGTTCCAAAAGTTGGCTCAATCGGCTTGTCACCTAATTTTCAACTTCACATGCTTTATTAGTATAAATTTAACTTAACGCTCACTTAAGAAGAGTCCCTGAAATGGAACCGATAGAACCGTCTCCATCCTACGCATAACCATATTTTAACTTTATCCCGTGTTCGTTCTAAATAAAAGGAATAAAAGACCAATTAGTGTAATTAATGGATTAAAAGAATGTTTAAGCAAACTCATCTTAGATAACATAAAATAAAGTTCATAAATTGCTTTGCATATTTTGGTATTAAGAAACGTGTAAAATAAATTAAATTTACATCAACTAATTGAAATTTTTTTTTTTTTAGAAGATATATAGAATTGCGGGGTTCTTTTCAAATGTTCGATAATCCGTTTCGGGTAAATAAGACCGATTCGGTCACTTGCTTTGTCAATAGAAATGCAAATTCCCGAATGTTTGCCGCGAATATTCATCTTGCAGCCGTATGAAGTAAATTTTCTGATTTTGAAGTGTTAGCAACTATAGTAACTAATCAGAAAAAATTTGTTTTCTTGTTAAAATTTTAAATCATAGATTTATATTTTTTTTAAAAAATAATTATGTAATACAAAAAAATTTGTAACCATGACGCAATCTAATTTAAATTTTATTGTATATAAATAGATAGAGATCTGCAAAACTATTTTTTTTTTATTCACAAAAAAAAAAAAAAATTTATTCTTTTAAAAAAAAAATCCTTCTCACTTCCTTCTAAACAATATGAACAACAAATAATATGTTATCACAATTTCTTTTACTTACAAATAATGCTTCTTAAGGACGATGAAAATATGTCTCAAGAAGTCCGTGATAAGTATATGATTATAGTCAGGTTCTTTCTTGTACCTATTAAATTCATTTTAATGGGAGTGGTAAATCTTATCTTACTCTTACAAGTTAGTAGAAAGTTTTTAATACAAAAACTTTATATTCCAGCATCCAGCCATCCATCTTGATTTTTTTTTCTGATTATTCTTTGTGAATTATTTTCTCATTCAATTTTCTTTTATATAGACCGATGTTCTTCAAGCTAATATAACTTTTGGAGCCCTTCGTCACCAACATCGTTATCGTCCAATAATGGAAAAAAGAGAAGTGCAACAGATTTAATAAGCACTTCATCTATAATTCCTTCCTATAATTATCCCAGAAATGACATGACGAAAAAGTACCGTTGAAAGCCAATGGTTCATTAGATATCCTTGAAGTTATAAAGTCAGCCTTACATACTTTTGACAAGGATGCTATTGAAATAGGTTCTTCTCGCTCGTATAAAAGCTCAAGACATCTACGAATAGATTATGAGCAGCTCCTAGGGAAAGTGTCTATGATGCAGAGATGTATCGAATCCTGCATAATTGTTAGAAAAGGTACATTATTTTGAAATAACCAGCCGATGGCACTTTGAAAGAGTCAGTAACGATGGGAATTACCATCACTATTATAGTGATTTGGTAATAAGCAAAGTGATAATCAAAATCCTCTTGCTGTGCTCGAATTTCTGGCAACAGAGCCTCCATCAATCTTAAAAGAGCATTTCGAAAAGGTTCTTGATTATGCAGAACTCCTTTGTCCATCGGAGATTTGGGTTGTATATCTTTCACGCGAGGACAATATTACCAAAGATCCATATTGGCCTTGCAGAAAAATGCTCAACAGGAAACTAAATGTTGTACTTATCTGTCAAAAATGTCCGTATGAGTTCAAAAACTTTAGATTCCTTGGGACGATATTAGTGGTCTGTATATCAGATAGGACTGTTTAAAAGGTGGATGGTAGGAGAAAAGGATAAGAAAGTTTGAACAATTTAGATTGGGACCTACTTCTTCAGTAACTAATTACGGTAAAAAAATCTGAGATGCTCCGTATAAATAGGGGAGGTACAGAAAGTCTTTAATAAAATGAAATTTTCATTTTCATTTTCTTCGAATTTCATGATTGATGATTTATTTATTTTTATTTATCATTATCATTCTGTATTTTATCTTTATCTTGTATTTATTTTATTTTCTTATTTGTATTTTTAATTGTATTATTAATTTAAATAAAGATGCATTGGAGTGACGTTTTTTTCATTTAGTAAAATTTCAAATTACATATTTCTAAAATGTTAAACGAACTTTGTTGTTATATTGGTTTTATCCTTTTTGCACAGTATTGAGTCGGATTTTTGGCTGCCTTACATTCATATGTGGCTTTTTTTCTCTCGCAGATTTGGGAAATTTTGCAAATTGCGCAAGCATACCAACTGATTGATGCCATAAAATAATTATTCATTGTACATCAATTTGACCATACGCCAAGAACAATCATCTAAAGGTAAATCATAATATATATTTGTTATACAATAATTAAAAAACTAGTTATAATATTTTGTCAACCTACCCGAGTAGCAGTATCTCTTTGAATTGGATTAACTAGATTCAATGCATTCTCGGTGACTGTGTAATTGGTTGTTTCGTTCCCCTACCCAAGAACATAGAAGAAATGTCCATGCAAGTGGATTAGATGTTCCATTGTATCTTCGCATACATAAATCAATTGCTTAACAAACAATAACTTATTTTTGAAAAAGATGTTGACGGTGGCAACTCTTTCGATTAGATTGTAAGCATTCTTGTGTGCATCCCACGGTTTATATCCATCATTTTTAATTTTTAATACATTCAAGAGGGTATTATCCATGACATTACTAAATGGATGATGTTTCGCATGGAGCTTCGCCATTTCCCGTCTGCGACATAACCAAAAAGTACTGTTTCCATCCATCATCCTTGGTTGAACGGGGAGACTTCTATTAAAAGTATATACTTCTCACACAATGCCATCAGGTGGATTCGGTTCCGGTAGTCTTTTACCATTCGCCTTTTGATAGTTGATTTTCCATGGAAGTGTTAGTGGCCATGCTTTTGATCCGATAGGACAACCCCTTATATTGTTCATATTTGCACTATAGTGAACATCGCATCGTTTTTTTTATTTTAGGAGGTTCGCATTTTGATGATTGGCGTACGATCGCCTTTCTTTATTTGGAAGTTTAGGATGGATGGCAAGTATAAACGAAAGAAAAACAGCAGCGAAAAAAATAAATTTCATTTTGTAAGTAGTCTGACAGCTTTTTTTCTTTTTACGAATTTGACATCATGATCTTTATGTAAAAATTTTCCTTAAAATGGAATTGATGTAGAGTAAAGTCTTAATTAACCCTTAAATCAAAATTAAATTTACTAAAGTAATATATCATGTTCTAAGATTATAAAAGTTTTTTTATAAAAAAAATGAAAAAATTAAATAAAATAATCTGTGCTTTTTTTTGGTGACGATTTTTTATTTATGAATTTCATGTGATTACTTTTGTGATTATCTATTGAAAAACTAGTTCTACAACCTTGGCAGTTATTATTTTCTTTTGTAATAATATGTTCATTTTCAGCAGTTGCGAGAAGAATGGTGCATTGATAAGTTTGAATAGAGATATGTCACAAAACATTAGAGATTTCACACTCTAATGATTTACCCGTCGGTTATGATTACTATGGATATCCTAAAGAAATTTCAGTTGGAAAGTGGTTTTGTCATTCTTTTCTTAGCTCAATTCTAATCATTATCATTGCGTAATTAATGCGATCATGCACATAAAAAATTTATTCAATACGCAAGACCATATGACAGGTAGAACTATAATGCTGCAATCAAAAAATCTTTAGAACAAGTTCAACAACTTCTCGAATTTATGATCTATGGTGAACGGATCTATCAATATCAGATGATCATTCTTCGGCTAATACAGCTCTTAGTACTTATTGTCATGAACAAACTCACTTTTGCAACGAGGGTATTAATCTTTTCAATTACCTAAACCTCACAGAGACGAGCTGCGATTTCTTAGTATAGTCTAATACAATGGGAGGCGTGCCAACATTTGCTTAATTGGAAAAGTTGGGTATAATGATACTTAAACATTAATCTAATGAAGGGTTCTGAGATTTCCTTTTGAGGAGTAAATCATCAGCTGTTGTCGAGGGAAGTGCCGAAACAAGTGCTCCGGCAAATAAATCTGTACCGAAATGAATTGAGAAAAGCATGGATTCAATCTCTTTTGTTGTTGACAGTGAAGAAGACGAAGATGATGACCGATTTTCTGTTTCCAATGATGCCTCAGACCTAACCACAGATACTCAAACCTAGTTCTGACAGATGCAGCATTCTCCACGAGGCCAAAAAGCTCTAAGACTGGTTTCGCAGAGCTATCAAGAAACGACAAAAGTCTCGCGAATTAGCTCATGACTAGACTCTAGAAAAGATTTATAATGACGTAAGAGATTTCTGTCATGTTTTAACCAACTGGAAATGTGCCATGACACGGAAGGAAAAAAAGGCAGTGCTTATGTATCATACGCTCTTGCGAGATTTGGCGGTAGATGTAATATTTATAAGTAAAGCAAAAAAAAAAAAACTAAAGCTGTTTGATCAATGCAATTTGAAGAGATCGACCCGAAAATCAAAAAGAAAACCCGAAAGAGTGCGGAACCTAAAAGCAAAAAAAAAACTGAACATTAAATCAAAACCTCAAAATATAGAAAATATAATAATTCGATCATCGCAACTTGAAGCAAAAAGTATAAAATAAAAAATTTTGGCAATTAATTTTTCTTTGATAACAATTTTAGTGTTAACTGCGTTCAAAAAAAATCGGTGCGTCATAAATAAAAAAAGATTAATCGAACTCGAGAAACGATTAATCGATTCAAAATCTATTCTACACTTTTTGAATCCATTCAATCCCTACTTACGATAACCGTTAGTTTACCTGGTGTTTGCTTCTCGTCTTCATGGTATCCGCGTCTGGTCGAAACATCTTGCCCGGATTTCTTCCAAAGTTGTTGTACTCCAGAGAACATAGACAACGATTTTTAGTTTTATCGTTCGTCACGATTCGTTAATGAGGTATCAGAATGATGCATCGTCCAAAAATCATAAGAATCTCTCGTAACTGATTTCTTCCTCTGTCTTAAAAAGTTTCATCTGTGATTACCGTACAAACTTGTCATTAAATATTGATTTCTATATAAACAAATGCTGTTATCTGCAAAAATACGTTCTTAAGCATACTAGTCGTGTAACTAAGGAATTTCTTTAGATCCAAGATGCAATAATAACCATCCAACAGTCGTAGAAAATCTATGGAATATCGTCAAGACTAATGAGACACAACGACAAAATATTTGAAGATTTAAAAACATTTTATGGTAGACCCATCGAAAACCCATCGAGATCGAAAAGGTTTCGACTTTTGTCAAAATGGGAATTGGGTTTTTCCCCACAACTTTAGTTGGAACATATTTATTTAAAAAAAAATGATTTTTTGAATGTTTCGTTTTCCATACTTTTTGCTAAACGAAATGAACAAGTAAAAAAAAATACCAATGAGAATAAGAATGTAAATGTATTGTGACGCGAAAAACTTGAAAAAAGACCGCGATAAGAAATCGCCGTGAACTTTGATTTACATTTTTATATTCGCAAACACGTGATTTAGGATCCCATAATCCGATAAAATTCTCTATAAATTTGTGATGGGAGATTGATCACCACTCTTATTTTTATTGTCGTTTATGCAAATCACATTAATTACATCATTCAATGATACAGTTCTCTTTATTACCGGGGTGAGGATATTTTGTCTCTTTATAAAGTTGGCCTAGATACTGGCGGGGTTACAGCTTATCTTACATAGTCACTGGATGATAGCCCCCTGACCCGAAAGGTTATGAGGTTTTACTTGCTTCACATGAAAATTTATTCCATATCACATGAGGTTCATGTGAATGGCGGATAAACACAACACATCAAGCAACTATTCAACAAAGATAACAAAGGTGTAATAGGTGTAAACATATATAAAGGATGATTTAAATTCTCACTAGATTTATTTAGAATTAATAGCAGGTTGGGTGTGAATATTATAAGTGGGAAAAAACTATTTGACGAAATTATTATCGACAAATAAAATAATGACTGGTCCTTATTACAATTAAAATTTGTGAAGTACTTCATATATTATTTCTAAAAGTATACAAATTAAAGATCTTAAACAATATTTGGGGTTATCAGAGTTACCTTTAATTTTCTGGGAAAGGTTTAACCCAATCTGAAAGCCAACCCTATATTTGCTAAAAAAGGTTCATAGTATTTTAGAAAAAAATCTTAAAAAAAAAACTTCAGAATATAACAAGGAAATAATTCAACAGCTATTTGTTCAAAAATAATATATTCACTAATAAAATAAATAGTCCAAGCTCTGCATATCAGAATTGATTTAATAAGAGAGGATTTAATATGCAAAAAAAATACCACATGTTTAATTAAAATTGATTTGATTCTGCTGATTTATGTTTCAGAATTATTAAATAAAGATCAAATTGCAAAAGTTTATCCTATACTTTATAGAGTTATTTCCTTTTCTTAAAAAATTTAATTCAAAGTTTTTAATATTTAATAACTCTATTTCATTTAAAGTTATATAATTCATTTCAAATCCAGCATTTCTGAATTGGTGTTAAATCTGGAATTGTCTCAAAACCAAGCTAATACAATTATCTCAAAAGTCTTTTATATAAGAAATTAATGATTATCAAACAAAATAATTTATCACAATTTATTTGTATAGTAGATTATCACAATCAATTCTATGATGAAAACAAGAAGAAGGTTGAAAGTATAAAATAGTAACTTTATTAACTTGAAGAGTTTATAAGTTTAATTCCAAGACTTATCTCAATCTCTAAATAAAACTCTATCGACTCAAGGTCATTTTACAGATCTATTTATATAAAATTTCTAACTAGTACTACATTACGCTTTTAGATAATTATAAATAATATATATAATGAAAACTAGATAATATAATATAAGTAATAAAAAGTAGACTATATAATATTATAATAAAAGTAAACTATTATTATTATCAATAATATCATAACTACCATAGATTTTCTTTAATTGAAATTTTCTTATATAAAGGATATAAAATACTCTAGAAAAAGAATAGATTCTAATATTATATTTAATCAGTGTATAAAATTCATGTGCATAATATGCACATATGTACATTAAATTTTTGTATGTACATATTACACATCATAAAATGTGTACAAATAATTACTAAAAATAGATAAATAATATATAAAAATGGATAAATTATTTATAAAAATGGAAATACTATGTAATACATGCATTAATTTTCTATTTTTAGTATAACTTATGCATATAACTTTTGGTCTAAATTTTATATACTATATTTAATATACATTTAATAACAATAATAAATAATAATAATATTTTACAAACATAAAACTTATAATTTTATTTTTATCAACTAAACAAACTTTCTAATTAACATTATGTCAAGTTGATTAGATTTAAGTTATAGCTATTGACTTCCTGACTTTAAATCAGAGTTAACTTATTTAATAGACAGAATAATATTAATAATATTTAATATGCATTACTTTCATAATTTTTAGCGCAGTTGAAGATTGTTTAATACATAGTATAATTTGCGACTAATATCAGTTTGATTCAGTTTAAATTTAATAAAATTTGACACTATATCACCCATTTATAGGAGACATTTCATGAGATTTTTTCAGAATAACTATTGAATTTTTTTAATTCATTGCCTTACCTGTTCACTTAACTCTTATAATTAGCTTTAACAATAAATAATTAACTTTTAAAACATTCCTCTTGACATATATGTAAATGATGAGATAATTATAATTCAGTTATCTTTTTAGTAATAGTTTTATAAATAAAATGTTAAAGTTAAATAAACTAAAATTAAATATAGTTGAAGAGTGATCAAGAAAATTAAAAAAGTATTTTATTACAATAATTATAAAAAAATTAATATATTATGCAATAATTTGACCTAAAATAGTAAGTGTATTTAATATATATAATGTGAACACCTGAATGATAAATTTGAAGATAGTTTCAGTCTCTATTTCTTTACTTAATAGTTGATTAAATCTCTTATATTATTCAATAAAAAATAATTAATACACAATTATTAGGATTTATGTGAAATTTTATATATCTGATATCCAAAATATATTTGAAATTAGAATAAATGTGCCTAAAGAAATTAAGATTATAATATATTATATTTTTACTTATAAAAGTCCTACATAAAATACAGGTAATATTTCAAAGTAAATGTTATTATTATATTATTGGAATATAAATATTTATTAAGCATGAAGTTATACATATTAATTAATCAATATTATTTTTTTAAACATATTAACTAATAGATTTTTATTTTTACTAATGTTTAAAAAGAATTTTCTTATAGAATTTTGACACAAAAGTGTAAAATATTTTATCTGAAATAATATAAGGCTGTATTATAAAATTATTCAAATTAATTTCATATAAAAAATTTTAAATAATGATAATTACAAATAATACCGTTTTAAATTTTAAACAATAAGAATTTTTTAATCAATAGGAATTTTAAATCAAAAAATTTATAACTGACTTTATTATTAAAATAAATATAAAAAATTATTTGAAAGTAATATAATATATGCAATAATTACTTGAAATAATTTTAAAAGTTATTTATTGCTTTTATATAGCTGATATAAAGTAATAAGATAGAAAAAAATTTTTATATTTATTAAGATACATATTAAAATATGAAAATTACCTTTAAATCCTTAAATTAAATATTTAACATTAAAGAATATTTATTACTTCTATATAGTTAATTAAAGTAATGAATTATAATTTAACAATTAAAAAATAAAAACGCTACTATAATTTAATCATATAGTCATATGAAAGTCATATAAAAGTAATATTAAAATTGCTAAATTTGAGGTTTCAGCAAAGTGATTTAATATGTGTTGAGTAATAGCTTTTATAACTGTATTAATTCTCAAATTTTTTTGTTTTTTTGAATATTTATTTGTGTAATTATATCAATATACAATAGCTGACAAAAGAAATATAATAACTTATTTTTAGCTTTAAAAGCTTATAATTTATTATTACAAATGCTAGAAATATAATTTTTGATTTATTTTAATCCTTATATTTTGAAAAATATCCTATAAAAATTTATTAGCCAATTAACTAGATTTTTATTCATGGCCGGCCAGGGATTAGCCTTAATTAATATTAAAAGTAACATATATATTTTATTTAATATTTATAAGTATCTTTATTAAATTTGTTGGAATATCTAGATTCATGATTATGGCCAGCCAGGAGCTGGTCTTATTATTTGTTATTTAATTTTTATAAATATCATTATTAATTTTGCTGATATATTTATTGTATGTATAAAGATTATTATACTTTCTTACATTGGAAGTGGTTGTGATGTTATTTGTTTCAGATGAAAATATTCTCTAATTACATCTGGATCTACTATAAATGAACTTTTATCTAAATTTATTATTTCCTATTTTGAATATCCAAAGTCAAAAAAAATGTAATTTTAATTAATTTAAAATAAATAAAATAAATAAATAAGATTAAGGTTAATAATTTTTAATATTTAAATTTAATTTTTTTTATAATTTAATTTAAGTTTTAATTTTTTTTTAATTTCATTTTTTTTTAATCAAAAATAAAATAAATATCAGAATAAAAGTATTACATATTATAATATTATATTACATAATTAATATAGAGATTAATGCAATAAAAAACACTGTTTACTGTGATATAAATTATTAGAAAGAGCTGAGAAAAATTATGTAATCAAAAAATTCAAATGTTTAAAAAGGATTTTAAAACAAAAGGTAATTGTAATTAGCATGGTAAACTTTTCGAATCCTCAGAACTAATTTCTTAAAGATTACTAAAATCTTTGTATTCATAGTGTTTAATATGTTTCCTTAAAATAGATTTTCAAGTTATTCTTTTAATTGTACATTTTGAAAATTTTCATGATTTTTTTTTATGCTTTACCTTTATAAATTTTTTTAATATTTTTTATTTTTTTTTAATATCTTTGTATTTATTTTGTTTCATTTTATTTTTATTTTTATTTTATTTTTTCATTATTTATTTAATTTTTTTTATTTTATTTTTATTTATTTGTAATTTTTATTATGAATTATTTATCGAAATACAATATACTTCAAAAATTATCTAATTGATTCAATCATTTCTAGTGTTGTTTTTATTCTAAGTTTAATATAAATCTGAAAATTTTAATGTTAATATTATTCATTCGAAAGTTGATATTGTAGTAGTTTCTCTTTTATATTTAAGAACATTTTAACAAGATAGAATAATCAATCAATCATCACAAAAAATAATTAATTGTATAAAATGGATTAATAACATTTAATTTGAAATGATAAGTTCAATACTTTATTTATTATATCCTATCAGGGTACTTCTTAGAATAATATATACTAACAAATATATTTTATGTAAATAAATGCAATATTTACAACAAAATTGTAAAGCTGCATTACTTATAAAATTTGATGACTTTAGGATTTAAATCATTATTTATTTCAAATCTAATCTTATATAAACTTTTTTATTTATGGAATTAAATAATAAAATAATAAAGATATGGGACCTTTGCAATAGAAAAGAAGGAAACAGCTGGAAAAAATAAAAATTGAGTTAATGCTAAATCTGAACATATTTTGACTTAAAAATCATATTTGGCATATAAAAGTAAAATTGATTTTTTCTGGCAGTTTCCTCCCTTTCTATTGCAAAGGGCCCATATGAATGGTACAATAATTATTGAGAAACATATGCATGTTATCGAGTTAATTTACTGAAAATTATTTCTTTACAACTTTTTCTTAGATCCTTTTAAAAATAATATTAGCAGCATCCTCCTATGTAAAGTTCAACATAATGCTATAAGAAGCATCACTAATAATATTAAATCTAATACTATTATCATTAGCAGTTTCTTTTATAATTTTTAAACTAAATGCTTTATCCTCTTCAGCACTAATCACAATAATAGGACATTTAATTATTGTAGGATCCATAAAGGTTTAAAAAGTTTATAAATTTCTTTGATAAAACTTACCTTCTCAAGCTTTAGTTGAAGTTCTATAGCCATAGAATCAGGAAATGCTCTAGAAAAGGTAACTTTCTTCATTAATTTAGAAGTTCCTAATGTTGCATATGGTTTTAATATATAAATCACTTTAAGGATAGTAAAAAATAGAGTATTGCATATAATTTAAGAAGGAATTTGAAAGTGTATCTTGTAGCTATACAGTGAAAATAATGTAAATAAAATTTCACTTACAACTTTCTGTTAATTATCTTTAAGATAATTTTAAACAACTCTGACCAAGTTATCACTGCAGTGAAAGTAGAATAATATAATTTTTTTTGTTTTCTTTTTTATTAAATTTTTTTATTATTATTTTTATTTTTATTTATTTTTTTTTAATCTATTTAGGTTTGATCGGGCCTTTCATTTAGATATAGAATCTTCAAAATGGAACTGACCAGTCTGTCACTATATCAAAGGTAAAGCCATCAATATTTCTTTTTTTTTTTATTATTTTTTTTATTTTATTAAATTTTTTATTAATATTTTTATTTTTATTTATTTTTTTTTAATATATTTAGGTTCGATCAGGCCTTTCACTTAGGAATAAAACCTTTAAAATAGAACCTTCCAGTCTATCACCATGGCGAAGGTAAAGCTGTCAATAATTCTTTTGTTTATTTTATTAAATTTTTTTATTAATATTTTTATTTTTATTTGTTTTTTTTAATCTATTTAAGTTCAATTAGATCTTTTACTTAGAGACAGAACTTTTGAAACAGAATCGTCTGGTTTATCACTGCAGCAAAGGTAAAGTTATTGATATTTTTTTTTTATTATTATTTTTATTAAAATTTTTATTTTATTTATTTTTTTAATCTATTTAAGTTCAATTGGGCCTTTCACTTAGGGACAGAACCTTCAAAACAGAACTATCTGGTTCATTACTGCGGTGAAGATAAAGTCGTTAATATTTCTTTTTTTATTTTTTTTTTATTTTATTAAGTTTTTTTATTAATATTTTTATTTTTATTTGTTTTTTTAATCAATTTAGGTTTGATTGGCCTTTCATTTAGGGATAGAATCTTTGAAATACAACTGTCTAGTCTGTTACTGTAGCAAAGATAAAGCTATTAATATTTCTTATTTTTTCGTTTATTAAATTATTTTATTAATATTTTATTTTTATTTATTTTTTTTTATCTATTTAGGTTTGATTGGACTTTTTACTTAAGGACAGAATCTTTAAAATAGATCTATTCAATCTGTCATTACGGCAAAGGTAAGCTGTCAATTTTCTTTTTTTATGTATAATAAATTTTTTTTAATGAATTATTATTATTATTTATTAAATTATATACTTACTTTTAGATTCAATTGGTTCTTTTGCTTTAGCTAAGAATTGGACAAAACCTTTGAAACAGAACTATTTGTTCTATCATTGTGACTAAGGTAAGCTGACTAATTTTTTTTTGATTTATTTTTTTTCTTTTCTTATTTTGGTAATTAATTTGCTTTTTTTTAAGTTCAATTAGTTGGCTAAGAATCAGACGAAACCTTTAAATAGAACTGATTAGCTCGTTATTATAGCTAAGGTAAGCTAACTAATTTTTTTGATTTATTGTTTTATTTTCTTTTCTTATTTTGGTAATTAATTAGAATACTAATTTTATTTATTTCATCTTATTTATTTGATTTAGGCAGTTTTAGGTTAGATCAAAATCAGATCATCCTTTAGCTGAAATTATCAGATGAAACAGAATTTTTGTTACTGCAGTATATATTTTTGACAAATTCTTTTATTTATTTTAAATTAGTAATCGTAATCATTCAGTCCCAATTTTTTTTTTAAAAAAAATCATATATAAATAACTGTTGTTCCTATCAATATCAATATTAATATTGATATTAATATTGATATTGATATTGATATTGATATTGATGTTGATATTGATATTGATATCAATATTAAAATCAATATAAATAAAAATGGCTCTTATAATTCTTGCATGAAGCTAATCAAATTTATGTCTATTTCTTCCTTTCTTAGAATAACTATAGCTTTCACTATATAAAGTAGAATCACCTGATACCAATATCTATATGGCATGAACTGTATATAGTGTTAATAATACCAATTTTATATAATTTAAAGATCTTTATTAAAATAATACTTAATAACATTTGAGTTTAAAAAACTTTTTTTAAACAGGTTAGCTATTATAAAACTGATATTAGATACTGATTCTCCTCTACATGATATTCTAACAAGCTAAATTTCACCCAAATCAGACTATCTAATCAGGAAATATTATGTAGCAAAATCAATATTTTATTATATAAAATTTGTTAACTCATTTTTTATAATAAAATGCTAATTTTTGTTGCATAATATCTTCTAAACAGGTGGTTAATTTGAATAAAAATTTAGCTTGTTGAAATCATCATACAGACGAGAATTAAAATTCAATATCAATTTTATAATAGCTAACCTACTTAAAAAAGTTTTCTAAACTCAAAAGTTATTAAGTACTATTTTTAATGTAAATTTTTACATTATACAAAATTAGCATTATTAATTGGCTAATAAATTTTTATAGGATATTTTTCAAAATGTAAAGAATTAAAATAAATCATAAATTATGTTTTTAGCATTTATAATTAATAAGTTATTAACTAATTTATAAAGGTATTTTGATTTTGATAAAATTCAAATTAGGTTATATAAATTCAAAAAGGAAATTTTATAATATCAGTAATAATCATTACTAATAATTAGTTATAAAAATAATAAAATAATAAATTATTTAGTATCTTAATAATATATAATAAACTAGCTTTAAAGATAAAAATAAGTTGTTACTTTCTTGATCAACTACTATAAATATATATCATAAAATTACCTTACTTTATAAAAAAAAATATTAAATAAAAGTATTTAAAAGTTATAACTTATTTTATTATAATTAAATTTTTTAAATAAATTTTAAAAATTTTTTTTTGAATTTTATTGTATTTTTAAAAATTACACAAAACAATAATTTATATAATATTAATGTAACTGCATTACAGTAATAAGTATGAATATAAAGTTGTAAATAAATATATTATTATTATTAATGGTAATAAAAACTGTAGCAATATTAAAAGTTTAAATACTATATTATTAGAATAATAAAGCTTATTTGCTAATAGGGAGTTTAAGTTAAAAAAATGTTATTAGCAAAGATATGCATTTTATATTGTTAAAATTATACTTTATTATACAATAAAAATATATCCTTTTGTCAAGGTAATAATATAGGATATTTATATAAAATACAATTATAAAAAAGAGATATTTAAGAAAATAAATATAATTATGATAATAAATATAATAAATAAAATAGTGTTAAATGATATAATAATTATAATAAATATAATAATGATAACTATAATAGTAATAAAATTAGTAAAAATAATGATCATATTTTTTATGGTGATCATTAGTGATCTTAAATAATGCAATCATTTAGTAATGTATATAAATTATCACTAACAATAACATTACTAACAATAGTTAAAATTTTTATTTGTGTAATTTTATAGCATTTTTAATATAGATATTAAATATACTTATTAACATATTATAATAAAGAAGGTTTAGTATTATAATAAAAAAAATTTGATGTGATTTTATTAATGTAAATCAGATTTTTGGACCTTTAAATAACAAAAAAATTTCCTTTTTCTCAAAAAATTCTTTTTTAAGGCAATTTATATAATGTCAATAGCCAGCCTTTATTATATGCCTTATTATTATTTTACACTAATACTAACTCTAATACTA
Source organism: Funneliformis mosseae (assembly GCA_910592005.1). Taxonomy (NCBI): domain Eukaryota; kingdom Fungi; phylum Glomeromycota; class Glomeromycetes; order Glomerales; family Glomeraceae; genus Funneliformis; species Funneliformis mosseae. The sequence goes on along the minus strand of CAJVPP010001543.1, from coordinate 378 downwards.
ACACTAACTCTAATACTAATATTAGCTCTAATACTAATATTAACACTAACACTAACATTTAAAGATAAAGAATAAGATAGAGAATAAGATAGAGGAAGAATTCTACTTCAAGAAATAGAGATTATTAAATATTTTTTTTTTAAAAAAAAAATTCAGATCAGTTAGTCTATTATAGTAGTACAATTAGATGCATGATTAAAATTTTTTTTTTCTAATATTATTTTGTCAACGCAGCAATTAACCAGTCATAATGAAGTCACGTGGATGACGCAGTATGACGATCTTTTAATCCAGAATTCTGAAAATACTGAGAATTCTGCGAATTCTGAAAATACGGAGGATCTACGTAATTCTGAAGATCTTCCAAATACTGATAAT
>CAJVPP010001542.1:0-19361 GCA_910592005.1 Funneliformis mosseae | reverse complement strand
CTGATTTTCCATAAAAGTTATACGTTATAAAACTTAATATTTTTATGGAATTTTTATATCAAATTTTTTATTGGGTATATTTAAATGAACTGATTTATTTATTAATTGTATATTTTAAGATATGTAAGAATAAGACTCCATCTGATTAGCATTAATGCAGTGATAAGCGCTGGAAGTTAAAAATACATTTAGACTTTTAAATCTTCCAATAGAAATATTTTATTACATAACACATTTTTTTCTAATAGAATTAAATCATATACAAAATGAAATTATATATTATTGAACTAAAGTTTCTATTTGAAAATAAAATATTCAAATATTTATTTGCAAATAAATATTCAAAATTATATAATTAATATTTATTTTTCATTATTTTATTTTGAAAAATAATTTATAAATTTTTTTTTTAATTTAAATTTTCTTTTTTTTTCTAATATAGAATCAAAATTACAAAGATAATAAAAACAAATTTATTTATTTTTTTTTATTAAATTCTTAAAAACATTTAAAAAAAATTAAAGAACTTATCTAAAAAGAAAGTAAAAAAAGTAAAAATTCATAACTAAGGTTATTGGATAAAACCTAGAAGTTTTGCAAGTTGTTTAAATAAAAAAAAATAAAATTTAGTAAAATTATATTAAAATCTTATTAAAAAATCTGTGAAATTTTAAAAAAGGTAAAACTATATCAAAGTTTATAAAAATATAAAACTATATTAAAACTTTAGTAAAAAATTAGTGAAACTATAGTTTATACATTTTGCTAAATCCAAAATAAGTTTAGACAAGCAACCTTATTCATAACTAAATGAAGCCTTAATATATTTAAAAAGAAGCAATATTTTAAAGAACCGTTTTATGAATACCAAAATAAAATTCTTTCATTTATCATATAAAATTCATGTTCAACTTCTAAAAAAAAAAAGAAAAAGATTAGTAAAAATGAAAAATTAAGAATCACAAAAAAATATTTACCTATCTGAATAAAAATAATAAGAATATTTGATAACTTTTTTTTTAGTTTAGATTTGAGAAGTAATAGTTCATATAAGTTTTATTATTACTGTCTTTTGGCTAGCTGAATTTTATATTTTCTTATTTCAGCATAGAATGAAAGATTTATTCTTAAAAAAAAAAAGTGAGTTAGTAAAAAAAAAGAATTATCTTAAAAAGAATCTTTAAAAATCTTCTAAAAGACTTATTTTATCTAAAGAAAATGAAAAAATTTATTTTTAAAAAAAGTGAAAAAGTTAGAAAATTAAAAAAAATAAAAAAATACATTTGAAAAAAAACTTACTTATTTTAAGAAAATAAAAAATCCATTTTTAAAAAAAGGAAAATATTAATAAATAAAAAAATATTCTAAAAAAGTCTTTAAAAAAGAATTAGAAAACTAATCTTAAAGACATAGAGAATATTTTAAATTTAATAAAAAAAATAAATAAATAAAATAAATAAAAAATTTAAATTAAAATAAATTATTTATAATTTATAATTTGGTTTTTATATAAATATTATAATTAAAATTAAATTTTAAATTAAAAAAATAAAAATTAATTATTAAATATTAATAAACGAAAGAAAAAGAATAAAATATTTCTATAACCTCTATCTATATTAAAAAGACTTAAAAATAAAATAACTTTATAAAGTCTATATTATGAGAAATATCATTATCACAAAGATAGCTTTAAAAGTTATTATATTTTACAAATTTGTAATCTATTCAAGTATATAATTTGTATACATTTATAAATTTATTTCTAAGAGAAATTAAATAATACTTATTTTATCTCAAATAGATTGATATTAATAGAGTTATTAAATTTTAAATTTATAATTAAAAAATTTAGGTTAGATTAGATCAAATCAATTATCTAATATAACCTGAATTTTTAGATTAATCTGTTAAATCACCTGCCTATTAGGTCAGATTAGAACTTTAATTATAATTTAAACTATAAGTTAATCAAATTATAATTTAATCATATTGTATTAGTTAGAATTTAAATTGCAGTTTAAATATTTTATTCTTAATCAATACTATACTTAAATATAGCAAATAATTTACAGGATATTAATTCAATATAAAATATTTGTAAATTAGTTAGTAAATGATCAATTTTAATATTATCTAAGCCTTAAACAAATTAATTAATGAAGAAAAATAAAATTATTAATTATAATAATATGTAATATAAGCTTAAATTAGATATATAAAAAAGACTTAATGAAAAAAGAATTAAGAAAGAGAATGTAATAGTAATTAAATAATAATTAAAATATTTTGATAAAATAATTTAATCATTAATTATAAAATAATTAAATAATAATTATTTCAATATGAGACAAACTTTAATCATAGATAAGGAAATTATTTATATTTATTCTGTAATAAGATAAAAAAATAGTATAAATTTTTATTATAAATGATCCAAAAAATTATTATATAAAAGTAATTTTTTAAAAAATAAATTTATTAAGATATAAATTATATTTTTTGAGAAATTATTTTATTTTATTAAATAATAAAGTCTTTATTACAAAATAATCTTTAGAACATGTGGAAATTGATCAGTAGAAAAAAGAGAAATCTACTTTTTAGTTAAAAATCTTTTTATTAGTTTACTCTGCCAATTATGATCATGTGAACGAAACTAGCTTAATAATTAAAATTACTTAAAATTGTAGATTTTTCTTATTTCTATTGTTGTCACCCATATTTATTTATTTGTTAATAATAAATAAAGTTATACAAATAAAACCCCTAAGAGAATTTTATGAAAAATAAAAGAGTAATCCCTTTATTAGCAATTATTTAATTATTAAATATAATAAGAATATCTCTTTGATTATTTTGAAAAGTATTTTGATATAAGTTAGTAAAGTCTTCATACTTCTGATTTAGAAACTTAGATTGTGAATAAATATCAGAATAAGACAATTGGAAAAGCACATGACATCTTTTCTTTATCTTCAAAAAGAATTTAAGTAAAGACTTTACCAAATAAATATGAGTTTTGAACTAAACTCAGCTATTGCTTATTCATTAAATATTTCAGTCTACCTAATTGACAGTTGGGTAACATTATATTAAAATACTTTGATTTATATATATATTATGGATTAAATAAAGGTATAATTAATATTTTATAAATTGTTTATTAATTTATTTATTATATTATTATAATGATTAAAGGAGATCTGTAAGCCTTCTTATGGTCTAGTATGTTCTTGGTTACAATGCAGAAAATCATTTAAATGTTGCGGCGTTTTAGTACAGATGATGATTTTATGATTCAGAATTTAATTAAGATATCTACAAATTCATGAATTGAAATTGTTAATGATAATTAATAGTTAATATGTCGTTAATCGAAATTTATATACAATAAATACAGTAAATACTTTACAAGAGGGTATTATGGTCAGATTTTATTAATGGATTTTAATTAAATTTGATAATTTTTTTTTTTTCTAAAAATTGTAAAATTACTCGTAATTTATATCTGTAGTAGAAATCCGCAGATTTACCCAATTAATTTTTGATAAGTTGGAAACTTCAAAATTTAATTTTCAAGCGCCCCGAATTGTTAATTGTGGGGTCCTACTAATTATGTTGTACTAAATGGATTATATTTAACCCGAGTATTCCGTATCGGCGAAACCATCGTGCCACATAATAATAAAAAAAAAATAATGAAATATCCTATTTAATTTTTTTTGTGGACTAAAACAAACAAATATGACAGAAAAATTTTTCTTGGCATTCATGAATGGAATGGATTATGTGGAGTGAAAATTTCCGATTGGCCTTCAAATAAATCAAAATTCATCGGAAATTCCGTCTCAATTATGCATTCTCGCCAAAATGAAATATCCATATCCCTATTGCAAATCTCCGAACAGCATTAATTCGGCAAAATGATTCTTCCTTTAAAATAATAATGATAATTGTGTATAAAAAAGGCCTTTATTCTCGTTCCTTTTTCTTTTGAAAAACTTTTCTCTTTCTTTTTTTTTTTTTTTTGAAAATAGAAAATTTTTTTCTAAATTATGACAGAAGAAATCAATAACCCAGTTAATGAGTCGACAACGGTCGATTTCAATGAAGTCGTCTCGGGAACAAATTTCAATGTAATATTAAATGATCAAGTGAAAATTGAACAAAATAAAGCTTCATATTGGCAACTATATAGTTTTGCCAGTAAATTTGATTGGATAATAATGGCTATTGGGATTTTCTTTTCCGGTGTTGCCGGTGCCGCTATCGTAAGAAATTTTGTTATTGAACATAATGATTTATATATTATACATAAAATATATTATAATATAATAAATATATTGCTGAATTTTAGCCAACGACGACTATCTTATTTGGAAAAATGGTTAATTATTTCGCAGACTATCAAACAGGAAAAATTGATAAAAGTTATTTTATGAATCAAGTAAACCGCAATGCATTATACTTTATGTATTTAGCTATAATCGTGTTTGTCACTACCTATATATACATGGCTGCTTGGGTATACACGGGTGAAAGATTAACGCGTCAAATTCGAGAAAGATATTTACGTGCCATTTTAAGGCAGAATATTGCGTATTTCGATAAACTGGGTGCTGGTGAAGTAACAACTCGAATTACGTCTGATACACATTTAATTCAAGATGGGATTAGTGAGAAGGTAGCAATGTCTTTCTCGGTATGTATAGCAAGTTAAAAAATTCTTATCGTTGTACTGGATAAACTCCATTATTTATCATTTTTTTTTTATATAGTACGTTGCCCAATTTTTATCAGCTTTCATAATATCTTTTACGAGATCATGGAAAATGACTTTAGTAATATGTGTCATAATCCCGTTGACGTCAATATCATCTGCAATATTAAATAAATTCACTGCAAAATATATGAAACGTTCTTTAGAATATTATTCAAAATCAGGTACGGTTCCCGCTTTACGGAAACTTGAATCTCCGGAATCTTAATAATTAAAAATGCTTATCGGAATACGAAATAGGTACTATCGCCGAAGAAGCCATATCAACAATTCGCACGGCCGTTGCCTTTGGTATTCAGTCACAACTTTCGAAATTATATGATTCAAATTTGATTTTTGCGAAAAAAGAGAGTATCAAGAGGAGCATTTTGAACGGAGCGGGTCTTGGGATCATATTTTTCTACGTATATGCAACTTATGCTCTAGCATTTTGGTACGGAAGTACACTTATCTTAAGTGGAGTGTTAAGTGCTGGTGATGTAAGTATTACCATTTAAATTTATAAATTTCATAAATTCCGCGAGGACTAATTTATTTTGTGCTGCGCCACAGGTCGTTAACGTATTCTTTGCGGTACTTATAGGGTCTTTCGCACTAGGTTTTGTTTTCAAAATACATCATTAAATGCTCATTCAACTTTTATTTTTTATGCCAGCGTAATAACGATAAAGAATTATAATATTTTTTTTAGCAAACATTGCACCAGACTTACAAGCGTTCAGCTTCGCTACCGGAGCAGGTAGCAAAATATTCGAAACTATAAACCGAATTCCATCAATAGGTTCGTGATCATTCAGCTTTTATATACAAATTTTAATGAACATTTTAAATTAAGAAATTACCCTTTTTCCAGATATCGCATCTGAATCCGGTGAGAAATTAGAAAACATTAAAGGCCGAATCCAAATAAAGAACATCTCTTTTATTTATCCCGCCCGCCCTGAAATGGTGACATTGAAAAAAGTATCTTTAGATATTGAATCTGGTACCACCGTTGCTCTTGTTGGTTCTTCCGGTTCCGGCAAAAGTAATTATATATATATTTATATTTCATTTAAACCGGTTCAACTTGTCTCACTTCTTTTTTCCTTTTAGGTACGATCGTATCTCTTGTTCTTCGTTTCTATGATCCCGTAGAAGGAGAAGTACAACTGGATGGACATAATATCAAAGACCTAAATCTAATATGGTTGAGAAGACAAATGAGTTTAGTAGGGCAAGAACCTGTGTTATTTAATAACACGATTGCTGAAAATGTGGCTCACGGATTAATTGGCTCAGTTTACGAAAACATTGACGAAAATAAGAAACAAATTATGATAGAACAAGCATGTAAAATGGCAAATGCACATGACTTTATTATGAACTTACCAAATAAATATGAAACGAATGTAGGTGAACGAGGATTTTTATTATCTGGAGGTCAGAAACAACGTATTGCGATTGCTAGGGCCATTATAAAAGATCCGAAAATTTTACTATTGGATGAAGCTACAAGTGCATTGGATACTCAAAGTGAGGGAATTGTACAAGATGCTTTGGATAAAGCTTCAGTAAATAGAACTACAATTGTTATAGCTCATCGACTTTCCACTGTTAAAAATGCTACAAAGATTGTTGTGATGAATCAAGGCGTCATAGTGGAAACCGGAACGCATGACGAATTGATGTCTAAAAAAGGAAGTTATTATAAACTAGTTGAGGCTCAGCAAATTCAACAAGCAAAAAGAGTTGAAACAGAAATCGATGCGAAGGGTTCTGAAGTATTACTAACGGCAAACAAAGAAGACATCATCCCAGCAGAAGATTACACAGTTGGGCGCGTCATAACAAATAAGAGTTCATCTTCTGCAATATTGGCCAAGCGAAAAAATGATTTAGAGGCTGCAACGAAATTTGATTATGAATTTACTACGAGAGAATTAATACAAAAAATAGCAAAGATCAATTGGCCAGAAATCCCATGGATAACTCTTGGAATATTTGCTTCCATTGTTATGGGAATGTTATATCCAATATTTGCTATTATTTTTTCTAAAATCATACAAAGCTTCTCAAAACCTCCTGATGAATTAAAACACGATGCAAGATTTTGGTCCTTGATGTTTTGTAGGTTGAGAATAAATTTTATTCTACTTGTTTATTTATCTCGTATTACTAATTTACTCATGTATTATTTAATTAAATACCTTGTAGTGGTTATTGCTGTTACAATCTTGACCGCACACCTTGTACAAGGGAGTTCGTTTGGATTCTCCGGTGAAAATCTTACTTTACGAATTCGTTCAATGTCATTTGCAGCGATTCTTCGACAAGATATTAGTTTCTTCGATGATGATCATCATAGTGTAGGAGCTTTAACAAGTTCTTTGTCATTGGATGCAACACATGTAAATGGTCTTGCTGGGGTAACTTTGGGCTCCATTTTACAAGTGTGCGTTACCCTCATATCTGTGATTATCGTAGCTTTGATTTATGGTCAGTGTTTTATATCTTTTGAACCTCAAAGAATGTATCAGTAATGTTCTAAAAAAAAACTTTTTTAATTTTCCTCCCGAATTTAGGTTGGAAACTGACCCTCGTTTGCTTGGTTTGCATTCCTTTATTAGTTGGTTCATCATTGTTACGAACAAAAATGTTAAACGGCTTCCAACAGAAAACCAAAAAATCTTACGAACATTCAAGTCGAATAGCTTGTGAAGGAGCTGGAAATATCAGAACTGTTGCTGCCTTGACACGTGAAGAAAATTTATGGAATTTATATCATGAATTACTAGAAGAACCAATGAGAGAAGGATTTAAAAACGCTTTCTTTGCTAGCATAACATATGCGTTTGCACAGGTAAATTGTTTATTTACACTTCTTTTAAAAATCAGCAAAGAATTTAATTAATTAATTTATTTAATTGATTTATATTCATAGTGCGTTAATTTCTTAACTAATGCTTTGGCCTTTTGGTATGGCAGTAGTTTGGTGAGTTAAATATATTTTCAACTTACTTATGTCTAATAATTATGCTAATATATCTCTGTAATATGTTGAAATAATCCTTTTATAAAAGTTCGCAAATGGGGAATACAATTTGGAAAAATTTTTTGTTGGTAAATATAACTTGTAACCTTGCAAACTATTAAAAATATATATATATATATTTATTTAACTTTTCGTTTAAACTCTTTCTTAGTATTTATGGCAATCATTTTCGGATCCATGTCTGCGGGGCGCGTTTTCGCTTTCGCTCCAGACATAATAAGGGGGAAATCTGCGGCCGCAACAATTATTTCTCTGTTAGAAAGGACCCCATCTATTGACATATGGTCTCGTACCGGGCGAAAATTAGAAAAAGTTGAGGGATATGTTAAATTTACAGATGTACACTTTCGATATCCGACAAGACCGCATGTAAGAGTATTAAGAGGGTTAAACATCGAAGTAAAACCGGGTCAATACGCGGCATTGGTTGGACCGTCAGGATGTGGTAAAAGCACAACGATTGGATTAACAGAGAGATTCTATGAAACTACAGGAGGAAAAATTGAAATTGATGGAGTCAATATAACAACAATGAATGTTAATAATTTAAGAGAGCATATTGCGTTAGTAAGTCAAGAACCCTCTTTATATAATATGTCTATTAAGGATAATATATTACTTGGTTGTAAACCAAATCAAAATGCAACGCAAGAAGATATTGAACGAGTATGTAAAGAATCCAATATTCATGATTTTATCGTTTCATTACCTGAAGGATATAATACATACGTTGGCGGTAAAGGATCGCAATTATCTGGAGGTCAAAAGCAAAGGATTGCGATTGCAAGAGCTTTAATACGTAATCCAAAGATTTTACTATTGGATGAAGCTACTTCAGCCTTGGATTCCGAATCCGAAAAAGTAGTACAAAAGGCATTAGATGTTGCGGCCAAGGGGAGAACCACTTTGGCTATTGCACATCGATTGTCTACGATACAACACGCTGACGTTATCTTTGTGATTAAGGATGGTAAAGTTGCGGAACAAGGAACTCATCAAGAGCTTTTAGCCAAAAATGAAATTTATTTCTCCATGGTTCAAGATCAACATTTAGGGGCTAATGAAGAATAATAAATGCAGACTTTTTTTTTTTAAAAAAAACAAAAAAAAACAAAAGGGGTTAATGTTATGTACCAATGTTTTAGCTTTACAAGCAAGGTTCAGGGTTATGTACCTTTAATCTTTTATCATTCGATACAATCGTAATCTATTGGTTTTTTTTTTGTTTCAGGATTGATACATGAGGCGCAGAAACTGCTTTGAAAGATAATAAAACATAAACAAGTAAATAAAAAAGCATTTTTAGTAAGCCGATTCTTTAATTAAGTTTTAAAAAGTATTTAGTATTAATAAGGGATTTTTTTTAATTATTAAGCAATTCTTTGTAATTATATTTTCCCCTTTCATTTAATTATTTATTTAAAATTAAAAACAAACATAAAAGAAAATAAAATTGCTTTTTTTTTTTTATTTTTTTTTTTTTTTTGTTAGAAACGTAAATATTATTTTCTCTTGTATTATTGAAAATAAATTACTGGCATGAATGGAAGACCAATAATTTACAGATGCAATTAATGTAGCAATTTCTGCGTGGTAATCTGCACTAGATTTTTTATTTATCCCGAGATCGGGATCTCGTTTTTTTGCTGCGCTCATCACGTGATTACGGTCTTATAATTCATCTTAATGTCACACCTCGATTTTTCCATCTTCCATAATGCCACTAAAAAAGCACGTGGGTGGAGATCACGCATTGGATGGCGCGATGAGAAAAAACAAAAAAAACAAATATTGCCAAAAAAGGTAATTTTTAACAATAATTAAAAGCATGTATTTTAAGCAGATCTCAGGTGTATCAAACTACTTAAACCATAAACGAATACGTGCTTTTCATAAATAAATAATACATGTATAATTTTTTTTTTTTTTTTTTGCATCGAACAAATCGAAATACCAAAATTAAATCAAGTAACTCAAAAACAAAAGATCTTTCTGTTGATGACCATTTGATTTAGAACATGTCAATCATTTGCTCTAATAGAAAGAGATAAACAAAAAAAAAATTTGAATTTAACTTAATTTGATTCGAAACAGAATCATCGAATTTTAGACGCGCGCGACTATTGATAGTAATAAGTAAGTTAGGGTTACATTTTTAACAAATAGATTAACGTAAAAAGGAGTTTTAAAAAGGCTAAGCCATCCAAATGATTAATAATGATTTACAATGTTATCTTATGACTCAGAGAATCGAAGATTTATATAAAACCATAATTTAATAATATGATGGTGTAACAATTTCGCTTTGAGAACTAGTTTATCTTGTTTTCAAGAGAACGAATAATACTTTGTTCAAGTGAACTGACATGAGTTTAACCCTGTTCAGTTTGAAAAATAGCTGAAACATGTTTAAAAAGCATCCACATAAGAAATTACACGAAAAACGCCATTTAATCAATCTTTTCCTTGTGAAAATATTTGTCAATTCACTTAAAATGTTAGGCGTAAAGAGTAACGTAAACATCGGCTTTCCATATAAAGTTTCATTATTTTACGAAAAAAAAATCAATGACTTTTTTTTGTTGAAGATGGCGTAGCAGACGCAGCGATTGATCTCAATTAGTACTTATCATTGTACCTGATATTTGTTTATTATTATTCTTCTTAAACAAAGAAATTTTCTCATATTTATTAAGGGTGGCTAACCTTTATCTTTTTGTTTTTGTGCTTTTAACCGAAATATTTCTTCTTTTTAAGTATGAGATATCAAGGAAAATCGACCATTGTTACTAAAATGAAAGTTTTTTTGCCGCTCAAAAGATCACAGTGATAACATTTAATTGTTTTTTTTTTAATTTGTTATTAATTTTGTACGTTTGTTATTTCTGATACACCCGAAGTTTTTTTTGTTCTTTTTCTCATTTTTCATATTGATCATTGGAAAAGAATTTTGGCTGATACTTTGTACAAGTGTGACAACAGATAACACGAACACATTCCAATCTATTTTCTCTGGGAAGGTTCCTATCCTCCTTTATTCCGTTAAGAGAAATACGAATCTAAAGGTACTTGTACAAATAAGGGCAAAAACGTTGAATGTGACCATAAATCTTTTTTGTTTATATTAAATTAAAACTGGTAGAAATTTTCATTGGAGAGATTTCAAGAAACATTACAGGTTTTTTTTTTTTTTTGATAATGTTATTATAATGTTTTGAATTCTTTTTTATGAAGTGTAACCGTCATCTTTTTTCTCTCGGGTAAAAACCGGTAGATTTTCAGGATTTATTTTTTTATGGGAACACGAAATGATCGAACATATGCATAAATTTTAATATATAAATATAATTTATTTTTTCCTTTCCAGTTTTGTTAAACCATCAATTACATAACGTTTGTTGTTTGTTATACCATAAATCAAATAGTTTCTCAAAAAAGGTATTCTTTTTAAGTTTTATTTACGTTACTATAATTATAATAATTACCAAGCTAAACCCAAATCATGAGAAATTGTTTATATTCCGTATTTTTAAATAAAAAATGTACATACGGAGATTTTCCAAGTCGAATGGTCGTTGCAAAGTCGAATTTTCCTTTTATGGTGCTTGTATCTATGAGGACGGCCAAACATTTCTCCATTGCCGAATGTTTTTGCATATGATGGATGGTAATTACCTTCCTTCCAAGGTTTTCTTTTCTTTTTTTCAACAGCACGAAATATCTATGTAATACGATGTCACAAATAAACCATGATATGCTTCTTATTATATAAATGGATGGATTGGTATCGATCATCCTTAATTTGTACGCTAATACTTATGTGGGAAACTAAGTGAATCATTTTTTAATATAATTTGATTTTTTATGCAAAAGCGTGTTTTTAATGGGTTCCTTTTATCTGAATATCTGAATATCACTTTCCATAAATTCATTAGCTTTGAAAATACAATTAGTTCCTTATTACCCTTTGAATTCAACTTTTTTTTTGTTCCTCTCATCCAACTGATATACGGATTTAACACAGACCATCCCGTTCTGCAATTGACGCAGCACATCCTTTACAAATATGTAAGTTGATGTGAACGTGTTTTTAAAAATCTTCCATCCAAACTTTCTTTTCCCTTTCAAAACCTTGTAAATTTTTACTGGTTCTTAAAATTGAAATTTCTATATTTATCTATATATCTGACTCATATTCTTTTAAAATGTTCTTATATGTACAAAAATGATGTGTACCAAAAAAAAAAAAAAGCGAGAAGATAACAAATAATAGGTAAGTACTCTGATTATATATAGAAATTCTCAATAAATTTGTTTTTGTTCTTTCCTGCTCCATTTTTTATTTTTATTTTTTTTAAAAAATTTCTTTTTAAAAAAAAAATCAATAATAATAATAATAATATATATACATATTTTTTTCTTTTTCTTTCCTTCATTCTTTTTTATTCACCCCTTTATTTTAGACTTCTTTTTTCGCTTCTTTAACTCGTTCAATATCATTTAAATCATTTGTGAGTATTCTCTAAATTTTATTCTCCGTGGTGACGCAATATCCAATTACAGTCGATTTTTTTTTTTTGAAGCTAGAAAATTAAAAAAAAAAATCGATATCACATCATTTTGCCATTAAAAAAAAAAAATTGTATTTCTATTGTATAATTATAACATATATTATATAAATTATTATTTATTTTATTTTATTTTATTTTTTTTTTTTTTTTTTTTTTTTTTTTTTTTTTTACATAGATAATAACCCTTTTTTTGTTTGTATTAGCTGTTAGTGTTTATTTGTTTCTTTTTATACTTATGATTTAATATTAAATAATAATACATACAAACATATAAAAGAACTCTATATACTTTCTCTTTTTTTTTTCCACCACAATTTATTTTTTTTTTTCCTTTCCATTCTTTCGGGATTTTTAAAAATATCCAACTTTCAACAGAACTTTAGGTATGTCTAACGAAAGAGAAAAACGAGCCAGACTAAGGTACGTTTTATGATTTTCGTATTAACGTCTTAGCTTAAAAAATATATCTTGAAAGTTTTATGTTCATATATATTCGTATGAAAAAAGTTCTACGACCGAAGGATAATATATATCCCCATTTGATTATTTTTTTCGGAAATCGCTAAATTTTTTTTCCGATAAATTCCGTTTTTCGGAATAAATTCACTTATTTAACCGCCTCTCGGATTTTGATTTAAAAAAAATTTTTTTTTTAATCCAGCCATGCATGTGATCGATGCAGAAAAAGACACGTTAAATGCGATGGAGATTACCCAATCTGTGGTAACTGTAAATCTGTTAACGGTGAATGTAGTTATAGCCATCCTGGAAGTAAACGTGGATATGTCGAAACAATTGATGACAGGTTGAATAAGGTGAGTAACATATTATTAAGGTATTATGATTATGATCTTTTGATTCATTGTTAATCGTACTTTTTTTATATGAATGTAATCGATTCATTAGATTGAGCAAGTGTTGTCAAAGTATCTTGAGGGGGTAGATACTCAACAACAATATAGTAAATCTTCTGTAACAAAAGACATTAACAATGATCCTGAATTAGATGTACATGATATCGTTAACATGGCAAAATCTTTAAAAATAAAAGAAAGTTCTGAAACTGCACAGGTATTATCTGATTCAATGTCCCCGTCGATATTGAAATTAAATACTAGATACGTTACTCCAAAGAAAAAAGAGGTATCAGATGTCACATTTAATTCAAACCTTTCGCCTAAAGGTTCTATGGAAGATTTACAAAATTCCTCAAAGGAATCCAAGAAAATTCAATCTTTGGAACCACCACTTCCAAAAGTGTACAGAGGCTCAAAGGAATTACCACCAAAAGATTTATTTGATCATTTGATACAAACGTATTTAAGTTATGGATATTCATCAAGAGGTCCAATTATTCATAAACCTACTTTCATTAAGCAGTTGAGAGATAAAAATAATCAGCCTTCCTTATTGCTTTTAAATGCCATATTTGCGGTTGCTAGTATCTTTTCTGATGATACGAGAACTCGAACTGATCCGGATGACCCAGGGACGGCCGGTGACATTTTTTGGACCCGTGCTTTATGTATGTTAATATATTCACACGCTTTGTAAATTATATCAATGATCTTTATTTATTAAAATGCATCTTATATCTGCAGCGTTGTTGGATGATTTTATGGACAGGGGACGTCTTTCAACCGTTCAGGTACGATCAAATATGATCTTTTTGGAGGGGATTTTGATTTTTTGAATACACGCTAAATATGATCTTGGAAATTTGTTTAGGCTTTGTTATTCATGATCCAATTCTGTATTAAATCGGTAAATTCTTTGGAAAAAAATTGTTTTTTTTAAAAAAAAAAAATAAGCTTGCCTTGATGATAATTAAAATCTTTCATTGTTTTATGTTAGACTCAAAATTCAACTCGAATTTGGATGCTAATAGGAATGACAATGAGAATGAGTACTGATTTGGGTTTAAATCGCGACTGCTCGAAATGGGATATTGGTAAAGTTGAAAAGGCCATACGGACGAGAGTATTTTGGGCTGCTATGAATGCCGAGGTTTTGGTATGCGCGTCATTTGGGTACGAATTAGTATAATGATTTTTTTTTTAAACTTCAAATTCGATAGGCAGCTAGATCTGAATTTTTTTTTTCCTACTCAACAGCAAACCTTTGCCAGTTTATGATTATAATACTAAATTTCCATATGAGATTGATGATGATGGAGATGAAGCTCAAGATGTGGTGAATTATATGCATTATTCCAAATTAATGAAAATTTATGGAAATGTATTACAGTCAAAATCATATTTTTCACAACCAGGCGCATTAAGGAATACTTTACCTGCTATCGATGCAGCATTGAGCTCATGGGTATTAGCATTGCCTCCACATTTACAATACAACCCCGATTATTCTGATCAAAACTCTATATCGGTATTTTGTTCATACTTGAATCAAATGTACAACACGGTAGTAATTTCACTGCATCGACCTTATATAGATTCGGATGAATTTCCAAATTTTAATTCCCGTGATATATGTATTAAAGCTGCAATAAATATCACAAAACTTTCAAATTATATACCGGTTGATTCTCAAGGAATATATCTTACGTTCAGTGCATCTGCATATTGTTTAGTACAAGCAGCGACAATGCACATTTTGAATATTGGAGATCCCGATTATTCTCATATTGGACAAAAATATATGGAACAAACTTTCAAGTCTCTTCGAAAAATTGCCCAGGGAGTAAGATTAGGACACGGCCATTGTGGTGTGGATGATGCTATAAATATGTTGGAATATCTTTATCAGGTGCAGCTTTCCAAAATACAAGATGATTCTGAAACACAGAATTTTATTCGTCGTATTAACAGAAATAGTGGTGGGGGTAGTGGTGATGGTGGGTCAAATAGGGGTGGTGGAAATGGTGGCGGTGGTAATAATAATGATGATAATGATCATCATCATAATAAAAGTAATAATAAGGGAGGAAATAATAGTGATAAAATTTATAAAGTTAAAACAATACCAACTTCTCCTCCATCATCACATCAACAGGATTCTGCAGATGGTGATTCTATTAGGTCGGCTTCACTTTCCATTATAAAAACTGAAAAATCTCCCATGTTATTGGATCGAACACAACAACAACAACCGTCTTCGACTTCATTATCCTTAGGACCACGTAAACCTTTAAGTGTCGAAGTACGTAATTTTCAATCAAGTACATTATAACTTTACTGCATTATTCAGAACATTAAATCTAATCTTACCCCTGAACCTCCCTTTTTCCTCGGCAGCATCTTCAGTATCAGCGACAACAGACCCATCAAAACATGCAGGCACACGCTAGAGTTCGGCAGCAACAACAGCAACAACAACAAAATGGTGACTTGGCGACAAATCATCATTTTATGGGGATATCTCCTCCGATGGTTTTGAGTCCTGTTGCATCACTTGCCGAGCCACCGGTTGTTCCATCTTCTGGTTACTATAATACCAATAACTTCAATCCCAATATGATGGAATTCACACAAAATAGTCAAATTTATTTGGGAGAATGGGATGTGGTCGGAGTTGGGAATTCACATCATCAAATCCCAACAACTGGTTCGTCCCCTTCTCCCTCTACAATAAATCATAATCAAACCAGTGCGAATGTATCTGTGCTTGGAAATTCTACATCTCCGAATCATCCAAATTCTCCTCCGGGTTCTAATGGAAATCCCACATCGATTCATCAGGATCAGTCATCTAATTATTTATCTTATCCTATGAATGATGATCAAAATACTTCCAACCTTTTTATAAACGGTAGTCATGCCATGATAAATGGTAACACTGTTCAGGATTTGGGAGCTTTGGGACAAAATAACGTAGATGGAACAAATATTAACGTTAACGAAAATAACATTGACAATAATAATTCTCCACATCATCAAATGATGGTACCACCTCATCCCCATCACCCAATGCTAATTCAACCGGCAAGTCATTCTCAATCATTTTCAAATTCCTCAACATCACATCATGTGTGGGTTCAACAGCAGCAATGGTAACATTTTATAAATGTGACGTTGTTACTTTATATTAACAAGATGTAATTTTTTCTTTTTTTTTTTTTTTTCATTTATCATCATTTTTTTTTCCCATATGTTTTTGTTTTAATTTATATGCCAACATACATTAAAAAATTTTATTTTTTTGAGGGAAGGAAACGTTAGACAGTAAAAAATCATCTATATTTATTATGTTATTAATTTTTTTTTTTGTTCATTACTCATTATATGTTATGTATATACGCTTATCATCTTTTTTTTTTCATATATTTATTCATTTGGACTTGGTTTAAAAAAACATTATTCATATTTATATGCGCTTTAACTACTTTATTTACACTCAATTTCTATGATTTGGATTTATTATGTATGAAGATTTATGGTTTCCCAAATTTTGAATTGGAAAATATAAATATTAGGTGCCTCAATTGATATTTCAGAGGGTATTTTTCTTAAAAAAAAAATAAAATAAAATAAAAGGTTTATTTCAATTTTTTTTATGTAAAAAGTTGGAAAATCGGTATATGAATTTCATCTATAGAATTATTTTTGGTGAATAAAAAATTTATTCATTTTAATTACAAATGCCTTCGTTTATCCACATGACCAAATCAAATGTTATGACATCATTTGATATCATTTTGATTTGGCGATTGGTAAGATCATAAATAAATAGAGGAAAAAAAAACTATATGAATAGCTTAACATGTTAATTTAATTAAACCACTTATGTAGATCATTCTATATCATAAAAAAGTGATCGTTTTAATTATTAATTATTAATTATCTACTAAACTTATTAAAACATTAATACTAATTATTTGGCACTCCTATTTATTCACCTTCAATATAGTTCTCCTCCCTTTATAAGTATATTTTTTTGATCTTAAAAAGAGTGATTACATAAATTTTAACTGTTATTTTAAAATGGATTTTTAAATTTAACAATATAATTATAATAAACTATTACTTATATTTTTAAATAATATATTTTATTATATATTTAATGTTTAATATTTTATTAATGTTATTTTATTATTTTATTGAAATTTTTAAGATATTAAATAATCAAATCAGATTCAAATAATTAAATTATTTAAATAGTAAAAATTATTGATCTTTAAAAAAATAATAATAGATTTTAAAATTATTTAAAAAATTTAAATATTAAATTAATAAAAAAAAAGTTACATTATTTTTATTATCTCTTTTTGATAATATATAAGAAATACTAAAAATAATAATAATAGAATATAAAATTATAAATATAAGATTCTTTTTTATCTTAAAGTTAGAATAAATAAACTAATTATTTGTTTAATATAATATAGATTAGTTAATTAAAAAAGAAAAGGTATGATAAAAATAATATATACATTATATATATAATAAATTTATTATATATAATATATAATCAATAAATGATAAATTTTCAGTTTATTTAATATTAAATTAGTATTTTTTATATTTTATTTTAACATTATAAAAATCATAAAATTGACTAATAAATTTATTAATTATTTTTATTGTTAAAAATTTTTAAATATTCATATAATTATTATAATTTACATATCAAATTACACTTTATTATATTTATAAATTTATTACAAATAAATTATTTATATTTTATAATATTTAAAAAGGATTTATTAGTTTTAATCTTTTTTTTAATATAAATTTCTTTATTATTTTTTTGATACCTTTCACTAATATTATTATTGAACTTATTCTAATACATATGATTGAATAATTTAGATAATTAGTAAGTCAAACTTAGGGGTCTTGAGAAAAAAATTCTGAATAGGATATAAAAATAGTAGAAGACCTTCTGGCTTCTTTTTCTCTTTTCCGATATATAAAAGTTTATAGAATCTTTTTCGTTAGCTGAATTAATTTGCAATATCAGAAAATATATTAAAAATCTTATATAGAATTTATTAGGATTTCCATTTGAAAATAAAATATTCAAATATTAAAAACAATTTTAAATATTAAATATCAAATTGATTTTGAATATCAAAAATCTTATCAATTATTTTGATCAATCTTATTGATTAATTATTTATTTTAAAATAAATAAAATAATTAAAAAAGAATATAAAAAAATAAAGCTAAAACTTATCTAATTGAATAATTTAAAAGTATATAAAAAACCAAAAAACAAAAAAGAAAAATATGTAAAAAATATTCAATTTTAAATATCCAAAATGATTTGATATCTGAATTAATTTTTAAAATTTGAAATCTATTCAATATCCAAAATCATTTTAATATTCATTTAAAATTATTTTAAAAAACTTTCAAATATTTGAAATGCAATTTGTATTTTAAACAAAAATTCTAAAATTTATACTTAAATCAACTTGGGCTATTTTCCTACTATCTAAAATTTCTGATATTAAAATTGTCTTAGAATTAAGCCTGAGATATCAAAAATAAAACTATTTTATATAACTTTTTAAACTTGATTTTAAACTTAACAAAAAATATTAAAAAATATACCATTCTATTTGTCTTTAAGATAAGGTAAAATTAGCAAGAATTGAAATATTCAAAGCTAATTTTATCAAGTCTCTGCAAATCCTCTTTATATATTAACATTTTATGCTATATTGCTTACCTTCAAAATAAATAGAGTTCTAAATGAGTAGAGTCAGATCGAGTTTAAATATCAACTCTATTCAACTCGTTTTTTAAATTGAGTTGAGTCAAATTTATTTTATAAAATCTTTCAACTTAACTTGATTCAAGTTATATAAATTTTAAATTCAATTCAATTTAACTCAACTCAAGTTTAACTCGATTCAATTTTGACTTGAATTGATTTGAATTTAGATCAAATTTTGAGTCAAATTTAAATTAACTTATAAATATTTAAATATAAAAAAAATTATTTTAAATTATATGATATTATAAGTTTTATATATTATTTTATTTAAATCAAAATCATAAAAAAAATA
>CAJVPP010001541.1:0-19363 GCA_910592005.1 Funneliformis mosseae | reverse complement strand
AAAGAAATATATTGTATAAAAGAAATATATGCTATAGATGACATAGATGACATAGAAGACATATATAATTTCTTAGAGATCAATATTATCCTTTAGATCATCATCGTCCATGTCTTCTTTTGTGTAATACTAACTAAAAATCATATAGAAGATGAAAAAATTGTTAATAATATTATAACATATTTATCTATATTTAAAATACAATCATAATTAATATATAATTTTTAATCTAAATATTTATACTATTTTACAATAAATTATTTAGATTTTATAAAATTTTATTTTGTAATATATAATAAAATTGAAGATTTTCAAGTTATATAGAAGTTTATAAATTTTCAATAAAAATCATTTGAATTTTTTTATTTGATACTGAACAATTATAGTTTTTAAATATTAAAATAAAAAAAAAAATTTTAAAACATAAAAAACTTCTTATTTTGAAGTATAAACATTATAAATTTATCTTATTTATTACTTTATAAATAAGTAATTTATTATAAGGTAATTATATGAAAAATATATATTATATAATAAGAATATATATAAAATTATTATAAAAATAGAGTAAAATTATAAGTTTTTAAGCAAAAACTATAAAGAAATAATGAATTTATTATTTTAAATAAGTTTCTATTATATATTATTAGTATTCTAGATTTTAAACTAACCTTATTTATTATAATATATGAATAATATTCTTTATATAATAAATTTTTTTTATAGTATTTTTTTGATAACATTAAATTATAATATACAGTCGACCTTCTCTACAATTATATCCTTTAAAATCACCTTATGGTGTGATTATATAGAGATATGCTTATATGTGATTATATAATTTTAAAAATTAAAATTACCAGTATTTATTGTATTATATCTATAGTTTATCTATAGTTTATTATTATTATATTGTTTTGATACTTAGTTGTTTAATAACCAATTTTTTTTAGATCTTTTGATAATCTAAAATGATAAGTTTATTTCATTTTTCTTCTTTGCTTTGTTCTTTCTTTTTTCACTTGGTTATTAATTAACCAATTTTTTTTTTTTAGATTTTTCAAAACTTTAGTTAGATTAAAAATGGTAAGTTTTATTTTTTTTTTTGCTTTATTTTTTCTTCTTTTGCTTAGTTGTTAATTAACTAATTTCTTTCTTTTTTTTTAGAATTTTTGACACTTTGGCTAGATCCAAAGTGGTAAGTTTCATTTTGCTTCATTTTTCTTTTACTTGATTGTTAATTAACTAATTTCTTCTTTTATTTTTTAGATCTTTGAGATCTTCAACTAGATCTAAAATGTAAGATGAGTAGTTTATTTCTTTCTTCTTTACTTTATTCTTCTTTTTTTACTTGGTAATTGATTAACAACCATTTTTTTTAAATCTTTGAACTCTCAGCTAAATTTAAGACGGTAAGTTCATTTTCTTACTTCATTTTAATCTTTTGTTTACTTTCTTTTTTTTTTTTAGCTTTTTGATCTGAATTCTAGATAGATATAATAAGCTTTATTTTTCTTATTTTATTTTATTCTTTCATTTGTTTAAAATTTTCTAAATTATTATATTTTTTTTTCTTTTTTTTTAGATACAAGACTAGGATCAGCTTAGACTAGATTGACCAGATTGAGTAGGACCATTAGTTTTATGTTGTCAACAGAGCAATTGATCAATTATAATGAAGTCACGCGAATAACGCAATATGATGATCTTCTAATTCAGAACTCTAAAAATACTGAGAATTCTGCAAATTCTAAAAATATGGAAGATCTACGTAATTCTGCAGATCTTCTAAATACTGAAGATAACTCTAATTTTACAAATTAAACAAAGTCTAAAAATACTTAGTGTTATACTTATTCTGATTTTTATTATTATTTTTTTTATTATATGTTATATTTTTATTATTTTATGTATTTTTATATTTTATTTATTAAATTAGTTAGTTTATAGCATAATAATTAATTAGCTTTAACAAAAGAAATTTTGTATAAATAGATAGACTTTTTGCTTATGTTATAAATTAACTTTCTTACAGATTAATAACTAAATTTCAATATTAATAAAAGAATCATTCAAAACTTATATTTTTCTGCCTCTTTGTATTTTCATATAGTCTGACGTGATCTTTACATATTATTTGTAATTGAGTTTGTCATTCAAATTTTTTAATTAAACTGTTTGTAATCTCATCTTTCAAGTTTTCATACTTGATCAATTTATTTCTAAGTTTAACCTATAGATTTAGTAAAGTTAAGTTAGGCAGATTCTAACATCTTAATCGAAGTAAATCACAGTTAGCCGCAGTTAATTATTTCAAGTAGAGACTTGATAATATGACCAACCCAAGTTAAAGAATTTTACAATGATAAAAGTGGTGATTTCTGCCAGAATTCAAATATAAGAAAGTATATAAGTTTTGCAGATATAATTTGATATTGAAAGCAACTAAGAAGAATATTAAAGAAGCTTAAGAAAGAAAATAGAGAAGATAAAGTATTAAATTAAAATTATATAAAAGTTACACAAAGGCTTAACAGATATTACCCATTATTCTAACCTCATAAAAGCTTATATAATATTCTGATCATGCAAAGTTTATTAAAGATCACCTGACCAAATGTTAAATCTCAATTGATAAAAGATATAATGAATGAAATTTAAAACCAAAGTTACAAACATTATTATTTTGACTTTGACAAATCAGAATTTTACAAAATTTAAACCATTAGAATCGTCAAATCTCAAGGATCATAACGATATATATTTTATGCAAATTAGATCACTAGATGGAGTAATAATAAGGGACGAAATCCCTTAATAATAGTCAAAACTTAGACGAAACTATATTAAAATCATAATAAGGGATATGACGAAACTCTTTCAATATGATGAAAGCCAAAACTGTCAAAATTATATTAAAAACATAGAAAAGGGTATAACGAAATTATTTTGAGGAGGTTTTAGCAGGTATCTATAAGATGGAGAGATAATTGAAGAAACATTATTTTATTTTATTTTTATTTTATACAATTATTGGACTTATGAATTAATAGACAAAGTTTTTAGTTTTAGTTTTTATAGATAAGGTTTCCACTAAGTCTAAGTAAAAAAGTGAGAACTTTGGGTTGCTACTGATCCTAATAAAAAGTGAGGGTTATTGCTAAACCTATAGACGAAAGTATAAGAGATATTAGAATTTTTGAAAAAGATTTATACTTAGTCTATGAATAAAGTAAAAGGTTTTATTTAGGATATCTTAAATAGTAAAATAGTCTGCCAAAGGATCCATATAAATAGATTTAATTAATTAATTAAAAGTTAACTAATAGACTAATTGAGTATCTATAGTTAACTATATCAATATTTTTGGATTTTTGAAAATTTTAAAAAAAAATTTTTTTTGATCACATGATATAGCAAATAAGATGATATCAGTAAAGGAGATAATAATTATTATTTTAATTTATTCAAAAAATGAGAAATAAGAATGAAAGCAAAAGTATCAATAGTATAATTAGCAACTCTTAAAGTAATTTAAAAAGACAAAACGCAATAATATGTGAAAATTTTATTAAATAATCTGAGAAATACAAGTTTTAAGATACATGAAATAGAAGGAAATAGAAGTATAATATAACACACATAAATGATCAGAAATATAGTGATTACTCAACTCGACAATTTAAATTCTATTTTTCAGATGATTCACTTCTTGAAAAATGAGTAACTTTTCTATACGCTTCTTCAAGTAAACAAATCCTATTTTCTTGTTAAATCAAAAAAGAAGAAATATTAATTAGCTCAGTTCTTAAATATTCAAATTCAGCAGAAAGTTTAGCATTTTGATTTAAAGAAATTGATAATTATTCTCTTAATATGAAATTTTTTTGATGAGTTTCTTGAACTTCTTGACAAGAATCTGTAGTCTGAATAAAGAAAAGACGTATATTCGAAATGTAAAGTTAGACATCTTTGACCAGTGAGTACTAGTTCACTGAAAGATTAGCTTAATGAATCCAATGATATTCTAAGAAGCTACATATCAATACAGGATAATAGAGGCTGTAATAACCAGTTCCAAGTAAGGAAAACTCATATTTTGAAAGTCTATAGTATAGTGAAAAAGGCAAAAAGTTAATATGTTGCAGTCATATTAAATGAGATTGAATGTACAGTTAAAGTCTACATAGATGATAAATATATATATAACCATTTACACTAGCTAGGCTAATGCAAAGCATATATGTTTTCATCGTCTTCTAATTTAGAACTATTTTTAAGCACACTTAGGCCTACCTTAAAAATTCTCTTACACTTGTGTTCTCTTTAACAATGTAATACTCTACATTTATTAGAAAGAGATCTTTTCTTATTAACACGTATCATATTTTATTTTTGTGTATAAAAATTTTTAATTTTGTGATAATTTTAAAAAAAAAAAAATTTTGAAGGAAATAAAAGAAATTCTTGAACAAATATTTATAATTAAAAGAACCGGCTATGAAAAATTCTTAAGACCATAAGAATTATTTTATTGCAGAAAAATAAACAAATCCATTGAATCACATTGGATAATGATTGTTGCATAGAAATCTATAGAATAAAAACCTTGTTTAAAATTAACGTAGTTGATCAATATTACTAAATTAGATAATCACACAATATTTGCATGACACATTTTTAATCAACATTTCTTTATTTAGTATAAAATTCAGAAAATTTTCATAAGCTGCATAATTTTAAGAGTTTGATAAAATGTATGCATGAGAATCAAGAAATATAAAAATGTTAGTTTTCTTAAAAAGAAATTACTTGCAATATTTATATAGATTATACATTAAGAAAAGTTAAACAACATAATCAGTTAATCAAAAGTTAATTTTAGATTTGTGTTCAATAATTTTCTCGTGATAGATTTTTTAAATATTAGATTTCAATAAACTTACTTAATATAGAAAAAGATTAAATATATTATAGATAAAGATCAGATCAATATAATCAAGTCACTAAGTATATAATTTTATTTACAAAATAATCGACAAAATATACAATTCAGCTACAATTACCAGTCCAATCTAGCAAATTACTAGCGAAGAAAAATTCTAAGAAAAAGATCAAGTAAAAATAAATATCCTAACTATCACCTAGATTACCCTACTGAAGTTAACATCTGACTCTTTCACAAATTTTTGTAAAATAACCACTGCTTCAAAAACGTCTCCTTTTGATAAAAGTTTTCAACTTCTAGTATATTTATTCTTTATCTCAATGGTTCTTTGTGAGTATTTTGATCTGCTACAAGATATGCCAACCTATCAGTCATAATCAACCTTTTTTTCTTTTTCTTATGCTTAAGTTTACAAGATTGCAAACTGTTTATAAATTTTATTTTTTTATTGTGAATGAAAAGTTTTTATACATTCAACTTTCTTTTAAACATCATTTTGTGAACGATTATTAAAAGGTATTTTTTGTAGAAAAGAAGAATTTTGTTAAAAATTTTTAAATTTTGAATAATTCTATTAGTACACATAAAAGTTATATTTAAGAAAAATAATTTATCATGTGACCTCAATTAGAAGATCATTCAAAATCGAACAATTTATATAAATTTTAAATTCCATAAGTTTAAAAGTTAACAAATTTTAGCCTTATATAATATTAGAAAAATTTATGTTTGTAAAGTCAATTGCAGATAATATGAATATAGCATACTCTCTTCTGATAGATCATGCGTAAATACAATGTGTATTCTGCAAAATTCTTTTTACAAATTTTAGAAAAACTTGATTTCAAGAATAAAATTATTTCTCACTATAACATTTGAAATTTAAGTAGAGGAAGGATTGTTAACAAAGTAATTGACCAATCATAATAAAGTTATATGAATGATGCAGTATAATGATCTCTTAATCCAAAATTCTAAAAATACTAAAAATTCTGTGAATTCTGAAAATACAAAGGATCTATGTAATTCTGCAGATCTTCTAAATACTGAAGATAACTCTAATTTTACAAATTAAATAAAGTCTAGAAATACCTAGTGTATACTTATTCTGATTTTTATTATTATTTTTTTTATTATAAGTTATATTTTTATTATTTTACATATTTTTATATTTTATTTACTAAATTAGTTAGTTTATAGCATAGTAATTAGTTAGCTATAACAAAAGAAATTTTGTATAAATAGATAGACATTTTGCTTATGTTGTAAATTAACTCTCATATGGATTAACAACTGAGTTTCAATATTAATAAAGAAATCATTTAAACTTATATCTTTTTGCTCTTTGTGTCTTCATATAGTCTGACATGATTTTTACACATTATTTGTAATTGAATTTGTTATCTAAATTCTTTAATTAAACTGTTCATAACCTCATCTTTCAAGTTTTCATACTTGATCAATTTATTTTTAAGTTTAACCTATAGATTTAGTAAAGTTAAGAGTTAGATAGATCCTAACATCTTAATTGCAGTAAGCTGCAGTTAGTAACTTTAAGTAGAGACTTGATAACGTGACCAACTCAAGTTAAAAAATTCTACAATGACAATATAAAAAATTAATTTTTTATTTAATAAAGTTTACTGATCTTTGATACTAAATTTCACGTAATTTATTATATTAATTAAATGTTATTTATTAATTAAATAAAAATTTATTCAATTTATTACTATTATTATTTTAATTTATACCTTATATAAATTTTTATTAAAGAAAAAAAACTTTAATAAATTAAATCTATCTAATTTTAATTAATTATGAAATTATATTACAAAAATACTTTTTTTTTCTAAAACACTTTCATGTGATAATGTAACTATATAAAGGAAAATTTTATTATATTAACTAATTATATCAGTTTAATAATTAGTGTAATAGTGATTATAAGTAATATGTAATTATAAAGAGGATTTTTATATTTTAAAAAATCAGAACTAAAATATAGTATGCTTATAAAGAGAGTGTGATTATATAAAGTATAATTATAGAAAGGATTGACTGTATATTATATCTTTCTGCTTAACCTTAATTCTAGCTATTCATTATCTTAATATGCTACTTACTAACTTTTATAGCTTTCAATTATCAAAAAATATACTGATTATATAGTTTTTTAAGTTAAATTGTAATCACTTTTAATATATTATTATTTAACTATTTATTAAGCAGATTGAAATACTTAATCAATTAAATAATAGTTAAGTTTAGTTTAAAACTTATATTTATTTAGAAGAGTTTTTACTTAATTTCCTTTAACTGAAAGTAGAGAAAAGATGATATATATTTTTTTTAATTCTCGTTTACTATTCATAATTTAAGTTTTTTGTTAGAAAGTATAAAAACTTTATCAACTTAATCTTTAAAATATTTAAAAGTAATTAAAAATACATTCTTATATATATAATAATTAAATAAATACCAATAAAGAAAATTATTTTTTTATTTACTAAAATTTACAAAGATATATTTATACAAAATTTCTTTTTTATTAATAAATAAAATAAATATATTTAAAAATTTATTTTTATAATAAATCTTTATTATTTTAAAAATAAAAAAACTTCTTTAGAAATATAATTTATATTCTTATAAATTTATTTTTCAAAAAATTATTTTTACATAATAATTTTCTATTATTATTTATAATAAATTTCTATACTATTTTCTTATATTATTACAAAATAATTATATAATAATTTTTTTACTTAAAATTAATATTTATATTATATTAAAGTAATTACTATTTAATTATTTTTTACATTTTCTTTTTTAGCTCTCTTTTCTTAAAATTTTCTTTAGTATATTTATTTTAAACTTATATCATATATCATTATAGTTAATATTTTTTTTATTAATGATGTGATTTTATTAGTAACTTTATTAAATTTATAAAAAAAAAATATAAAATAAATCAAATAAATCTATACTAAGTATTAGATATTCTTGTAATTATATTTGTTTAAATCAATTAATCATTGTCTTTTCTCTTCAATAACCCTATTAAATATATATATCTAATAAACATTATTATTTATAAGAGAAAAAATAAAAGAGTCAGTGTCTATCTAAAAATCTGAAAAAATATAGTTAAATTTATTTTTTATATATGGTGCCAAAAATCTATACTCAACAATCATATGACTTTGTTTCAAATTTTTTGCGAAAATCTCAAGTCACGTAATCAAAATTGACTAATAAAAACTAAGAATATTTGTATAACAAGTTACAATCTAAATTTTAAGATGATCAATTGACAATGTTAAACCAATATTTAAGCCAACTTCTAATAAACATGTGAAAAGAAGTAATGTTCTAAGCTAAGTATTTTATTTACTATATTGTTTTTAATGATTTTTACATTTGTGACTAGTTATATAACTAACTACAATATATTTATTTCATTAATTTTTCAATGCCCTCTGATAAATGATAGTGCAATTTATATTTGTTAACCGCTTACTCAGTAGCCTTGCCCTCCAATCTCTTATCATATGCGTCCATGTATTTCTATAATTTGTATGCAAACTTACGAATTGTTATTATAGGAATGCTAATAAGAACTTCTAAAACTTGTTTCAACAATTCTGTAAAACTATAATTGCATAACTGTCTGGTCTCTCATTTTGCAAAGCTCCAATATCGCTCTATAAAATTGCATTCGCAATGGAATTTTAAATATCGTTCGAAGATATGTTCTGCTTTAATTATCGCTTCTTCTAATATCGATTATTGTTCACAAAAATCAGTTTGTAATGACATTATTTTATGTGCATAACAGTCTGATTTTTCTAGTCCAATATTATCTTATTTTCCAGAACACTGCTCACATGTCAGACGGATTCCTTTTGTTAGCCAAAGGTTATGTTCTTTGAGTACTTATTTAATACCCTTTAATTGTCCTTTCAATTTATGATTATCTGAAAATATCATTGATTGAACACGTCTTTTACTATATTCATTAATATACTAACCATTATACATTTTAGGCTACGTTCCTCTGGAATTTAGATTCATTCTTGTTGCGATAAGAGAATCATTTGCTATAGCATTATGGTTTATTGACTGATCAAAGCAAAAAACTCCAATGCATTTAGAATGCAATAACCTCAAATATCAGATTTGCCTGATGAACGAGCTTTATTTATAAGTAGAAAGAAAAATTAGTAAACTTTTTTCTTTAATAAAACAATGAATAATAAGAAAAGTACAAATCTGATCTAACATATATTCTGATTTTCAATATCCATCTATTTGTATAGAACAAAGAATAAAAGATTCTTTGTTTTTGATATGCGGATTTGCTTGTAATTATTCATTGGATAATTGTAATAACCTATAACATTGACAAAGAAAGGCCGAAACTATGATAGAGGGTCCAATATATTTTAAGCGCAGAATATCCTCATCTTTGTTTATCCAAATCTTTTGTTGCCTATCATTCGCGTAAAAATGGCATTTGTCATGTGTTATTTGTACCAATTCCTTCTCTTCTACCTTAAGCTGAGGTTTTAAAACAATGTCCAACATGTCACCATCAAATTCTTTCATAGATTTCTTATATTCAAACATCCTTTTTAACCAATCCTTTCTATATATTACTATGTCTGGCCATTCATGCCCATTATAATAAACTCCCTTTTTTTTCTCATCATATTGTATCTCCACAAATACATATAAGTCTGATAGGTTCTTTTAGAAATCATATCTTTTTTAATATGACCCGTTAATTTTGGAAAAACTGTTTCTTCAATATATGTTTTTAGGCTTCTAGGAGAACGTGATTCTAGTGCTTATTTCTGTAACCACATTTGGCATTCTTCTTTAAAATCCTCATCATTTAATAAGCTTTTTAATTTTGAATATTTCTCTTAACGATAAGGAAGAAGTTCTCCCATTTTTATAAAATGGGTTCCCCATTTTTGAATACAATATGCCATATAATCGCCTTTATTCCATATAGTTTGTGTGATATTATTACTGTCTTTCATCTTTTCTTGTTCATCTAATAATAGTTATATGAACCTATGTATGTTTAAGCAGTGTAAATAATCATAAGTATAGAGTTTCTCATTTTCTTTTGTGGATTTTAATAATAAATATTATTGATTTATTTCTTCTAAGTGGATATGTAAGTTATTAGATAGAGATAAAGATGGTTGTGATGATTGTGACAGAAGTAAAGAACTTTTTAAAGATAAAGATGAAGATAATCATGATGAAGATGATTGTGATGAAGATGATTGTTCAGAATTTCTAAAAAAGGTATCAATTGTTCTCATTTCCTTTACATTTTCTTTTAACTTCTCTTTTTTTTTTCTTTTCTCCAGGTTGTAGTCCTTGAATTTTCGATATATACTGCTCTGATACTATAATTAGTATTTTCATGCCAATAAAGAGTTTCAGTGATAAGTTTTTTTTCTATATCTTTAAACTCTTTTAAATCTTCTTCTGTTCAATCATCAACAAAATTATCAATCAATTCAATAATCTCACTTTCTGAAGTATCTCTTTCAATGGTAAGTTGATCCTAAGATACATAGCATCCTTTTTTTCTAGGTATTTGACTAATTTGCCATTGCCTTTATGTTTTACGTGGCATCTCAAAAGTGTAATCAAATTTTAAAAAGAAGATCAAAAAAATAAATAAGTAAATAAATAAGTCAAAAAAAAAATCAAATCAAAAAAATACCCAAGTCTAATTAATTATGATAATTTGGGCCAACATTAAATTATTATAATGTTGGTCCAAATTATAAAATCCCTGACCAATAGAATTCGTGCACGTAATTTAATTTTGTTTCAAATTTGGTCAATCATATGAAAATCACCTGACTTTAAATGCTTATAACTTTTTATGTAATTATTATTTTGAAAATTTAGCCAGTAATTTAATAATACTTATCATGAAGAATAAAGTTACTGGTTTATTTTTTAAAATTTTATTTTTTTAAAGTGTTAAAAGATTTTTAAGTGTTACAATTTTATTTTTGAATATAGATTTCTAGCACCATATAACAATTATTTTTACGTTACAATAAGTACAAATATAGTATTACATGATGATAGGGTGATTGATATCAAAGCATACAAACAATTTTTAAAAAATGAAATTCAATAACTTACTTTACCTATTCATCTTAATGACAATCTTACGTTTACTCGTGACATTATAATTGCATATAATGTTTATATGCAAAAAAGACTACTATGATACATAGACGCGTAAAATTTTACAAAAATTTATCTTATATCATTCTAGATGATGATGGCAAATTTGATTTACATTTAAATCTACATTCTGGTGATATAATGTAGATTCAAAAAGAAAACGAGAATTTATATACTATAGTAAAGGCGCCATTTACTCATATATACAATGATGGTTTAATATATGCATTTATTTAGATCGATTAGTTATAAAAAAGCTCTATTATTGATTCAGTACTTCAGTGTCCAGTTTATAAAATACAAATAGCTGAAAATATTTGATGGTATCAAGTCTTTCCAATAAGTGTTATTGATAACAGACTGAGAGTTCATTTTGTGCATCATTGTCATTCTACATATACTTTATCTCAGCATGATTTATCAAATAATCAATATTATATTAATGAATTTTACTATACAGCAATTTGAGAAGGATTAGTTATTTTTAAAATAGAATGCAAAGTTCTATAATAACTGTAATAAATGTAACATCTTAGAAACAATATATGCATTAGTGATATATACTCAATATTACTTATAACAATTTTTTTTTGGTTTTATTAATTTTTTTATTTGAGTTCACTTTAAATACAGAAATAGAAAATACTACAAAAGAAAAATTATATGATGATTTAAAAGATACATTATTTGTCTTAGCTTTCGATAATACTGTTCTCATATTTATTTATAGTTAAACGTCATTTTTAGCAAAAAGTAAACAAAAAAGTCATTAATAATATTATCTTTTAGTTCTTTACCAATAATTACTTTCTTTAATTCAGTTTCAATTATAACAGTTAACGCAAGTAAAAATAATTAAATTTAATAAGTATTAAGAAAATAAAGAAATTATCGTAAACTTTACAAAATTTTATAAGACTTTCATGTAGTTTCTACTGTATATGTAAGATATAAGTCATTATTTCATTATTTTGAATTAAAATACTATTATTGTTAATTTTATCATTTAAAGATTTTTTTATTTACAATATTAATAGTTAAATCAGATTTTACGAATTTATTATATATTAATAATAATGTAACTAAAACTTTATATTAATAAAAAAATCATATGATTACAATAATTTAATATACATTATGACTATATACATCAATGTGTATTCAATGTTACAATAGATTAAATCAATATGGTGACTATAAAGTGTTATATTTCTACAATGCATAGTATTACATTCAATAATAATGCAAATAACAATGGATTGATAACATGATAATAATATGATTTAGCTATTATTTAAAAATATAGGATTTTAGTATAGTAAGTTTTACTAAAAGTATCATTTTATAATTATATAAAAAAAGTGTTAAATTAATGTATTTTTATATTAATTAGCTTTGATTGAAATATTATAAATAATAATCTATATATCAAATATAATAGTTAGTTAATTTAGCTTAAATCTTTGAAGTCTAAATTATTAATATTTTATCATAACATATGATTTATATATGAAATATTTAAAAAGTTAACTCAAAGCTAACTTTTATGTTATATTATTTTAATTTAAAATATCAAATATTATGATCAATATAGTTTGTTACGTATTTATAACTTTGCCTAAATTTTTAAAATCTAAAAAAATCAATTTATTATATAATTTATTTAATTATTTATTTTAACTTTAAGCTAACTTATTTATAATATTTAATCTTTAATTTACTATTTTAAAATCTTATTTTACATAATTTAAATATTAAATTTATTATTTACTTAAGTATATGTTATGTTATTTAAAACTTTTAATTCAAGATCAGCTAATTTTAAGTATAATTAAAATTCATTTGATTAAATAAAAATTTGATTTTATTTAATTGGTTAAAGTTAAAATTAAATTTTAATTAGTTCATATTATAAATAAATTTTTAATAAAATACTAAAAAATCTCTATAAGTATGTATATTTATTATCATTTTTCCAATATAATTTTAAAATATATATTTTTTATATTTTATTAAATTTTTAAAAAAAGTATTAAGATATATATGAAATTTATATAGATTTTTATATGTATTTATTATAAAAAATATTTAATTATATTAGAATAGTTTTTATTTTAATAATTAATATATTAATAAAATAATATGTATATATTTGTATTATAAACTAATTTATTTAAATAAGAAATTAAATAAATTAATATGTTTAAATTATATAATAAATGTGTTAATTATAAATTTTAAAAAGATTTATGCAATAAAATGCTAAAAATAAAATTAATTTTGGTCTTTATTCTATTTATAATTGTGATAAAAATTCTAAAAATTTTCAATATTTATCTAATTTATTATAAAAAAAGCATCTATTAAAGAAAAATTTTGATTATATCCTTATTTGCAATCTAATTATCAAATTTGTAATTTTCATTATATGACTATAGTTAAAAATCAATTATCTGCATAAAATGAATCTTATAAAAAACAATTTATTTTAATATTACCAATTAAATTATCATTTAATAATCTGAATAAATGATAAGTGTATTATATACAAAAGTCATAATAATATGATACTTGATTCTAATAAATTTGATAAAATATTTATAAAACTGATTTAGATTTTAAATTTTTTTTCTAATATGTATGTTATATTAATACTACAAAATTGTTTATTTTATAATAAAAAAAAGATAAAAAAATTATTGCTATTTTATATTTAATGGCTAGAATATATAATAAATAAGTAAATAATTTTAAACTAAAACTTATTTTGTATCTTGCAAAATCTAGAGTAAGTTATAATACAATTAATATATTCAGTAATATTAAAATTTCAATTACCTATCAAATAGTAATTAGATAAAAAATTATTTTAATGAAAATAAAAACTATTTTTACATATACAATTTAGATGATTATTATAATATCTAAGAAAATTGATATATAGATAATACATCTCTTTCAAACATAGTTTATTTAGTGATATGTATATGTAAAAAGGTTGAAAAATCAAAATCTGTACTAATTGTATTTAATAATAAATCTGTTATAATTCTAATAATATTAGTGCTTTTATTATTTGTGAAAGATTTATTAATCAATAACAGTATTGCTTTAATTTATTATATTCATATAGTTAATTCAATGGAATATTTAATCTTTCTCAAACTTTGATAGAATTAATTAACTTTCAATCTATTTTTATAATAATGCTATTGAGAAACGAAAAAAAGAGTGTAAAATAAAAAAGCAATTTTAATAGAAGTAAAGGAACAAAACTATATTCTATGTAATATTACCTAAATGGACTTAATATTATATTAGATTATAATAAAGAAATAGGTTATAATGTAACATTAATCATCAGACTGGTTAGGATAACATTATATTTATCAAGCACTTAATCATTTTCATAAAAAATAAGACTTCAATACTAAAAGTAATAGTAACTTTTTTCTTTACTTAGGCCTTTACACATTATACTTAATATAAAAAAGTAGGTAATAAAATTTATGACCTATTTTTTGAAAAGCTCTTTCATTTATATTTGAAAAATGAAAATTTTAACCAAAAAACCTAGACTATAGAGAACAAATCTTCTGCTTGAGTTAGTATTTACTGCATGGATTGAAATTAAAGAACATATTGTAAAAAATTTATATTTTTACAAAAAATATTGAGTATCAAATTATTATAGAACTGTTAAACAAAATCATATCAGCTTCCTTCGATATAATATGCTTTATTATTTCAATCTGGATCATTTGATAATTATGTAGAAACAATTTTTTGTATATGGATCTTTGCTTTGCGATTGCATCACAAAAATTACAACAAAGCTCTATTAGCATTTTTATCAGATTTGTTTTATTGGAAAAAAAATTGGACATCCTATAAGAGAAGCAATTAAAGAAAATTTATTTCAGTTTAATGATTACTGGATAGAAAATATGCATAGTAGGAGCTACAACATCTTTAAAAGATGCTGCTAATAATATACAAAAACAGGTTTAATTTTTTAGATTTTCAAAATATTCCACGTTCCGTGAGATGTTTTCAACTATAAAAGGTATCCATATTCACCACGAGACCTGAAATTTTTGACTACTAAACCTGTATTTTTCTTATTTTACAATTCAATTACAAGAAATTTATTAAAAAATGAAGAAACTATTACTATTTTAATTAGTAATCAAATTTCATCTCCACTAAAAATGACGAAAAAAAAAACTTACCTATTTCATATGTTCTTTCTACTCTGGGTAAAATAAATATAACAAGTATGCCGACTGGATATAGTATATTATTCCCTCCCTTATTAAATAATTGTGATCATTATTATAAACCATTAACTATAAATGATCAAACAATTATTCTAATATGCGGATACGGATTTCACCTAGAATGCTATAATGGGATGGAAAAAGTGTAGACATTGTTTAAATTACTACAAAAACGGCATATGGAAAAATGTTAAACACCACTATCATAATCACTATGCAAAGCAGTAATGCATTTTAACAGGTTTAAATTCAGAAAAAAATTTTATGAGAATTTGGATGATAAAGAACAAAGTAATGAGATAATGTTAATGTAGAAGTGATACAGTTAAATGAACAGGAATTCTTAGAATTAGATTTGCTTAACAGAATTAGCGAAATTGATAATTGGTGAATAAAAAAATAAATACGACGAATCTTATATGCAAACTTCAAGAATTATGCTTTTAAGTGTTCGATTGAAGTATGACGCTGATAGGTCAATCTAATTTGTTTTCAACCAAGTATAACATGAAAGGCCAAATATACGTTCAGCTTTAGTTTCAAATAGTATAAGTAGAATTTAGTTGAATATAAAAATTCCTATTTTTGAAAAATAACGGTATAATAAAACTTCTTATTGAATCTGATTATACCAGATTAACTTTAAAGGTAAATAAACAAACGAACTGTCAAGATGATTGTAAAGTTTCGTACATACTTCGCATATTTGCAAAAATGGACTTTTTTCTTTCTTATTTTTTTAAGTATTATAAAAAAAATTTATGACAAATGATCGACATGGTGATATAAGCAAGTCCGCTATGCTGGACATATGTGGTGTGGGTTTTTCGAAATTACCTGGCATAATGATAACATTTTTTTCAAAAATGTATATAGAGGCGCGATAAAAGATACAAAATAAAAACAATTTTTCGATTAATCTCATGGTTTTGTACTTTGTGAATTAAGTTTAAAGTTTAAAAATTCCCATTTAAAAATTGGACAACTAAAAAATAATTTCTGTAACATAAATAAATAATTAAATAATGCTGAAAATTGCATGCAAAATTGCATGCAATTTTCTTTTAAGGATAAACCTCTGTAATGAACACTACTAATGTGGTCAGAGTGCACCATAAAATTTATACTAATAAAATTATAACCTTTTCTTACAGACTTTTTATTGATCGGTATATAAAAAAATTTTAATTTACCTAATATACCGAGTTCGGATCTGTCTGTGGAGTGCTCATGCTCAAGCTCCATATCAAGAAAACCCCACGATCAGGTGTTCCAATAATATTCCATTCTCCCCATATCTCGCTTCCTATCCTCCGTCCGCGATGGTTCACGGAGTACCGGGGGTATTTTTTATCGAAAATAACCAAACCATCAACTAATATATGTCCATTAATTTCAAACCTTTCAACTCCATCTGAGCCAGACCCATCCCGGTAAAGTTCAAATTAATTAACATTCGATCACTTTCGTCATTAATTTTGTAAAAGTAATATCCACGCCAATCCCCTGTTAGTGACTTTTCAACTTCAGCAACCCGTTTAATAATAAAATTTCCAAGATTCGGTTGTTCATTAGTGCCCTATTTTCCAAAAAAAAGTTCCTGATTGTATTGACCTCGATAGATCCAGGATAAATCATTGCGGTTTGTGTAGATCTTAGTAAAAGTAATAGTTCTCGATAATGGAACAAACAAGCCATTGATTTCGTAGGGGCCTATGCTGTCCTCCCTTTACCAATGACAGAGAAAGACAAATTTCCAGGGTCATTAGCTGAGAATGTTAATTGTGCTGTTGACAAACTTGGCTCAAATGATCCTTGTGTGTATAATATGTTGTTTTGGCCTTTCAATTGAGAACTGGAAGAACCTTGATTAAAAATAAAAAGGATCCGTTTCAATATTAAAATATAATTCAATAATAAATTATTCATGGTTTTATCTCACCATCCGATTGATTAAGACTAGTGGCCCAGGTTTTTTGACCCGACTCGAATTTTTTCTCGAGTCGGGACTATCATTTTTATGACACGAGTCCTAATTCAAAAAAACCGCCGGGTCAGGGTCTCGTTTTTGCTTGACCCGAGTCGACCCGGGTCGACCCTGGTGACCTGGATGATCTGATTTAAACAATATCAATATAAATTGACGCGCTAAACTTTTTTTTACGCGATTTTAATTTGTAACAAATAAATAATAAGTAGGCCTATCGACGTTACCGATAGTATAACTTCTTCTAGAAAACGAAAAACATTGCGGAGTGAACAATTACAGGTAAAAAAAATTATCATTTATCAAACATTAACTAATACATTTTTTTTATAAAGCAACAAGTGTTTTAGTAGAACAAGTTTATTCTGGTGGAACCGATCTGATATCGACCAAAAGAAGTGTTCTTAAAGCTAATACAATTCGGTGGAAAAAGATGTAAAAAAAAAAAATTAATAAATTTTAAAAATAAAATAAACATTATATAACACTTTTTTATTTACGGCATTAATATAAAATATTTATAAATATAAAAAAAATTCTGAAAAGCTTCTCACCGTTTTGCTTAACCTAATATGTAAAAGTTTATTGTTTACTACTTTTTTGGAATTTAACCAACAAATTCAATTACAGCTTTTTTTGAAATGACACTCTGCGGGTGGCTCAGGCGCAGCAATTGATGATTTTTATAAAATCTTGCGCCCCTTTCTTTTTCTTTAGATTCCTCTTCGAAATAGGATGGTTTCTGTTAGAATAAATGCTTTCATTGTTTTATTTTTATTTTGTTACTCCTACTCCAATATTTTATTAATTACACTGTATATAAAAGAAAATTTTTGAAATATTTAAAAAATAAAATATGTAAATTACTTTGAATTATCTTAATTATCTTAAAGAAGAAAATAAATAATTCTTTATTTTTCTTGTTTATAAAAAAAATATTAAAAATAAATAAATTTAAAAAGTAATAAAATAAATGTAATTTGTGGTAAGTATTTTAAAATAAAACCGCATTCTGCGTTATTTTCTTAAAATTTTTTTTCTATATATTAAACCACAGTCCATTAAGCTAGCATAAAGCAACCCCTGAGATTTCGAGTCGAGTCCGGGTTAAACAATAATCGGGTCGAGTCGAATCCGAGTCGAACAATGATCGGGAATCGAATTCGAGTATTCCTTAAACCCGACCCTTACGGAAGACTACGACTCAATAATTTTCCAAAAGCCTCGGCAAAATCATCGAAAAATACTTTTTGATTTCTAGCATATTCTTTGGCTATCTCTTTAAATTTTGGATCGCGAAATAATGCGAGGTCAGAAGCAAGCATAATCATATCAGGTGATCCTTGGGAAAAAGAATTTTTTGAGGCTAAATTTACGCTTGCCAACTTATTACTTGTTTTCTCCAGATTTACATAACTTTATTAAAATATTTAATTGTTAATAGGTATTAATATAACGATTTGAAGGTTGAAAACTTTATTGAAAAATACTTACAATTGATTGGTAAATCGATTATTTTGTTCAGTCCATTTGCCTTCACCATTCTCAAATTTCTGGTGAGAACGACCGACAGTATGGGCTCCAATGAGAGCTACTATATCACTTTTCAAACAGATTGGACGTGTGAAAACTCATATATTATTATGATAATTCGTACATATCTCTAACTCACCGTTCAGTAAGTCCTAATGGTCCAAAATCAGTATGAATGCCATCCGGCCCAGAACTGATTCCGGGAATATGTTGTTCACGATTAATACCATCCTTAGCATCTTTACGACCAAATTTCCATGGGATTTTCGGACCACCCAAAACTTCAACGGCAATCACACCAGCAAGAGACCACAAGTCACATTCTGATTAGTATTTAAGGATTCATGTCAGAATAAGCGAAATTAAAAAAACTAACAACTTCTGATA